>JAQHUG010000029.1:6722763-6736558 GCA_028555095.1 Dicrostonyx torquatus
GTTATTATGGGTGGTGTTTGCTTCCTTTTGTTGTGGTTTACCTTCTAGTACTTTCTGTAAGGCTGGGTTTGTGGCTAAGTATTGCTTAAATTTGCTCTTATCCTGGAATATCTTGTTTTCTCCATCGAACTCTATAGCTGTTGTCAAGAGGTGTTGAGGGAAGAAAGACAAAACAAGAGCGCAGCTTGGTGTGGCAGCACTCTCCCATAATCTCAGCTACGTGGGAGGCTGAGGTATGAGTTCTAGATCTGCCAAGACAATTGGGAATATCTAACTGTGCTCGTTAGCTTTTTTCACTAGACAATCTAGAGTCAACTGGAAGAGGAAACTCAGCTGAGTAATTATCTCCATCAGACTGGCACATGGGCTTGTCTGTGGGGCGTGTTCTTGATTGCCAATTGGTGTAGGAGGACCCAGCCCTCTCTGAGTAGTGTTGTCCATTAGCAGGCAAGTCTGTGCTGTATAAGAAATATAGCTGAGCAAGTAGGGGAATTAACCCAGCAAGTATGTTTCCCTGTAGCCTCTCCTTTAGTTCCTGACTTGATATCTTGCCTTGGCTTCTCTTGGTGATAGAGACTAATGCATAAACTGAAACAAACCTTCCCTTCCCCAAACAGCTTTTGGTCATGATGTTAGTCGCAGGGAAGCTTACTAGCACACATAAACATGAGATTACGGGACAGAACAGCAGTAACCTAGGACTCTGATGATGCTACAAAATGGTCAGATCAAACCTAGAAAGCACATTTTCTTGAAAGTGAGCTAGAAAGGAAGTCTAATTTGTTCATGCTACAGTTGCTATAACATGTTTTATGTACATGCTTTCAAGGAATACCTAGATTATTGACCAGAGTTTTACTTGTTTTAATTGTACAGAGAAGAGGGTGAGGTAGATGGCTAAGGGTGAAATCTATCTTGTTACTGTTGTCTCCAACAAGCTATGGGTCTCGATAAAGGGCTGAGTCTACCTGGAAAACAAAGACACTCGTTTCTAGTTCCCTCGAAGACCTTCTCATCAAGTAGCGTCTCTATCTGGAGGTGTGTAGGCTAGCTGTGGCTTCTTTCTAATTCTAGACCGGTAACTTGCTCTCTGATATCATAAAGTCTCATCGGTTTTCTGGAGCACAAATCGTGCAGAGAAATGACTACCCGGGTTAACATGAGGAATGTGTAAGTATTTTCCCTGGTCATTTCAGAATACCTGGAAAGGAGATAAGCAACAGAAAACTGGACTTCTGACAACAGCTAAGACGAGCATTTACAATAACTTAAATAGAACATAGAAGATGACTTAGTTTTAATCACAGGTTAATGTGCATTCATCTCATTTAATTCTGAAGACTACACTAGAATTAGATGTCCAGTGTTCTAGTTTCACAGAAGAGGAAGCAATCTTGTGGTTGATAAATAAATGTTCACGGTCACAGGTAATAAAGACAATATTCCAAAGCGGGTTTGTCTGACCTGAGAAGCCCTACACTTAATCGCTGCCCTTCGTTTCTACCTGGCACCACCCAAGCTTCCCATTTGAATAAATCAGGGGGTGTTCCAGAAGCCTGGGGCAGCTTTAGCACAGACACAACTGACGTGTCAGGATGCCTTCGTGCAGGGTAGGCATGGTACCTTCCCTCTTTAGCACAGACACAACTGATGTGTCAGGATGCCTTTGTGCAGGGTAGGCATGGTACCTTCCCTCTTCGGTTCTTTCTGGTTCTGAAAGGAGCTGCAGAGATGTATCAAGCAGCCAAGATTGCCACTCAGCATGACACAGCCCTCCCAGCTTCAAGAAGTCCACCTCAGAACTCTCCATGGGAAAGGGCAAGTCCTCACTAATGAAATTTCTCCTCTGGAGGTGCAGCCTCCCCCTTGTGCTGGACTGAAGTTCATCTTGGGCTCACCCTCCCCTAGGTTATTTTAAGGCAGTATTAATGTTTTATGACTCATTTCCTAGTTTTCTGCTTGAAAAAAAAAGAGAGAGAGAGAGAGAAAGAATCACAGCCCAGGCATTCCACCTCCAACTCTGCAAACAGCTGATGTGTAATTTGGAAAAGTGTGTTTTATTGCGAAAGGGGAGGATATTCAAGAAGTAAGAAATTATTTCTGTTGGACCAGTATCAGTTTCTTCAGGGCTCGCTCCCTTACGCTCCTGCCCGTCCCTCTTTCACCACACACGTGTACACACATGGCAGTTGCAGAGCTCAGCAGTGACATTTCCTGCAGAACTATAAAGTTTACTCTAGAGAGACAAAAGGTCGTTCCTGAGGAATTTCTGCCTCTAATAGTTGACATGAGATTATTTCGAAGATGTGACTGTGGATTCACTTGCTTTCTTTGGAAGTCTCCGTGGACCTTTCCCAGCTCCAAATGTGTACACACAAGTGCACACACCCATTTGAATTAATGTAAATATACATGTTATATTAATACTTATATGAATATAATATATCTCAAAATAAAATCTAATGCTCGATAAAAGCAGTACTAATAAATTATTAGTAAATTATTATTAATAAAAATTTCTTCTTAGAAAAGATCAGCATGCACCTGATCAAACATATAACTAAAGGAAAGAAGGATCAAGCTATAAAATGGCTGTGATGTAAGAAACTGAAAAAAATCTCTTGATATCTCCCTGTGGGGGACTCCAGGGGAGAGCAGCTCACATCTGACCTGGCCATTCCCTAAAAAGGCTGAGAACACTCCTCTCATGCTATTCAAAAGATAACAGCAATTGTTATATTAGACAATTGATGTAAAATTTTAAAATCTAAACCAAGTAAGGAAGGAGTAGTGATAATTGCATCACAAGGAAAATCTTATAGACTCACTCAGAACCAGAGATGATGAAATCAGGCAGCTACACGTAGTAAAATTTACAAAAACAATGTCTTATGTTCAAAAAATAGAGAACAGACGTAATATCATTGAAATTTATATATTAGAAAATGATGTAAATATCCACAGATATATCTTCTCTGATGTATTTTAATTACTTCTTTTATTTTTGAGATTATAATATAATTACTATATTCCCTCCTTCCCTTTATCCCTCCAAAACTCTTCCATCTATCTCTTCTATCACTCTTTCAAATTCATGACCTCTTTTTTTCATTAATTGTATGTATATACATGTATATATGTGCACATATTCCTAAATACAGAAGTAAAACCTGCTCCTTAGTTGCCTGTAGCTCTTCATGTAAAGCTGAGGCCTCGTAGACTTTCCCCCATCCACTGTGGCATGTCCGTTGTTATTGATAAGTGTAGTCTTTATTCTTCACCACGAAACTTCTCTTTGTAACAGATGAGGACTATTACAGAAAACTACAACCCATTGAAATGTAGAATTGTGAAGCCCAGTCCCAAAGAATACATCTAAAATTCAGTTCCTGCACCCAAGGCTTAGGGATCATTTTGGAATAAGAAATCAAAATGTTGTATAAGCCATAAAAATGCTACATTTGTTGTAAGATTAAATATTAAATTCTTAAGAGAAATTTATTTCTTTGTGTCATATTAGAAAGGAACACTGGGATGGCTACTCTTGTTAATTTGACAAAAATTAGAATCATTGGGGAAAAAGTCTCTGTGAGCCACTGTCTAGATAAGGGGTTATCTTGATTGCATTAGTTGATTTGAGACTTGTCCACTGTGGGTAGCTCCATCCCCTAGGTAATACATCCTGATGCTCCTGATGCGTATCCAAGTGGAGATGAGAGCTAGCATGGATACTGCTCTAATTGTTTTTCTGTAGATATGAAAAACTGCCCTGACAAAAGCTATTGAATGAAGAGTTTATTTGGGTTTATTGTTCCAGAGAGACAGGATCAGTCATGGCATGGAAGTCATGGCAACAGGCAGAGAAGACATCCAGAGACTTGCACTTTCACATGCATGTGGGAAGCAGAAAGAAAGAACATGAAGACGAGGCTATAAACACTCAAAATCCACACCCAGAGACATACCTCCTCTACTCTTAAAGACACTACTCCTAAAGGTTCCAAACATCCCCACCAACAAGTTTCAAGTACATGAGCCGATGAGGGACATTTCTCATTCAAGTCTCAACAGGTACATTCATTGCAAACAAAACTTTTAGTGTGTGGGAGCTTCTTTCTTAAGTTCTTCACACTCAGACCCCCATGTTTTATGTTAATAAGTGTTGATTAACGGCTTCATGTTAATCACATTGCATATTATTTCCTTAATTTCTCAGTGTAGTATAAGGCAAGCAGGCTGCATCCTGCCGCCCAGCTAGCTTAACCCCTAAATAACCACACAGAAATTGTGTTAATTAAATTACTGCTTGGCCCATAAGCTCTAGCCTCTTATTGGCTAACTCTCACATCTTGATTCAACCCATTTCTAATAATCTGTATGTCATCACGAGGTCATGGCTTACCGGGAAAGATTCAGCATGTCTGACTCTGGTGACTCCATGGCGGCTCTCTCTGCCTGCCTTCTTTCTCCCAGCATTCAGTTCTCTTTTCCCCGCCTATCTAAGTTCTGCCCTATCAAAAGGCCAAGGCAATTTCTTTATTTAACCAATGAAAGCAACACATAGACAGAAGAACCTCCTACATCACCTCACATCCCATATTCTATGATATTGGTACTGTCATGATTCCCATTTAAAGGTTGAGGAAGTTGGGGCAGACGTAACTAATTTGGGGGACAGTACAGATATAACTGAACCAATCTGATGCTGTCCTTCAAGTTTCTGAATCTCAGTCACACACATGGAGGCTATCTGTTTGCTGGGAGCTTGGGTGATATGGGATTCCCCTCTTTATGCTGTGAATATCATTGGTTAATAAAAAAGCTGTTTTGGGCCTGTAATAGAATAGAGCAGAATTAGTGGGGAAAACTAAACTGAATGCTGGAAGAAGGAAAGTGGAGTCAGGAGAGAAGCTATGTAGCCCTGTCAGAGACAGACACCAGTTGGAATCTTGCTGGTAAGCCACAGCCATGGCAATACAGAGATTACTAGAAATGGGTTAAATTAAGATGTAAGAGTTAGCCAGTAAGAAGCTAGAGCTAATGGGCCAAGCAGTGACTTAAATAATTCTTTACCAACACTTATTCTGATTCTTTGGACACCCTGAAGTCTATATTCTTATTCACCTATAGTTTCTGTGTGATTACTTTGGGGCTGGGTAGCAGAAACAAACAAGCAGCCTCCTACAACTCTTGGGGCCATGGTAGAGTATTGCAGCATGCACTGGGGAAGAAGCTGAAATTGTGTCTCTAGTGGGATAACAATCTATGCATATCAGTACCCAAAAGTGTCATTTTCAAAAAGCGCTATCATTGTAGAGTACTTTAAAAAAAACTGCACATCTCCTTTGTAATAATCTATAATGTATTATACATTTTCCTATAAACCAGAGTGATAGAATGATTGGTTCCTGAATGATCACAACAACATGTAAAATCCTACTGGGTGAGGCATCATAATGTTCAATAAATTGAAGCTATTACTTTATTGTTTTCTTATATTAGAGACACAGCATCTCAGGGTCTTCCAGAGAAAGTGGTTTCTAGTACTTTCCTATTAAACTGTACAATAACCTCAGGGGTATCCCTTAGTGAATGCGTTTTCCCATTTAGTCACTATTTTCTGAGGGTTTTTTCTAAGCCATTCCTCATTCTACTCACTGGAGATTTTTGTTTTGCACAAACAGTACCAACAAAAAAAATGTGTTCCAAATGTGCTTGTGTGTATAGAAACACAAGACTGATTAAAAGTGATGTTGCTGGGACTCCTTTAGACAGTGGTTGAGGCCATCTGTGATAATGAGGCTGTCTTAGAAACCAGCTTTCTGACATCAGAAACCTTTGAGTTCTATGGGGTGGAAAATATCAGAGAGGCCCGCGAGGCAATGAGATGTGAGGCACTGTCTTTCCTTCTAGAGGAGATGGTCAACCATTTTGGCACTGGACAGTAGAATGTCACTTAAGAATCTGTCTCTCATGTAAAATATTTAGTCATATTATTTAATACTGGTGACAGCCACTTCATGGTTTGGAGGTGACCGTGGTCCTGAAAGTTAATTATTTCAATGACTCCTTTCTACATTGAAGTTAGGCAAGCTAGTTGAACTTGTGTCAAAGCAGGGAAAATTATACATAGGGCCATAGGAAAAGCAGAGATGATAACTTAAAGCTAAAGTATGGACAGTATTAGTTGGTATTTTCTGAAAGGACAGGACCAGTAGGATGAGATGTGAGATGCGTTTCCACATGCACACACACAGAGTGTGCATGCATGCGTGTGTGTGTGTGTGTGTGCATGTGTGTGCGAATTTACCAAATCACAGACTTTGACATAGTAGCAACAGCTGAGAGGCTGAGAAGTCTCAGTCGTTGCTCAGTCCTTGCGACTGGGTGCCTCAGTAGTCCCAATGTGGTCCTGAAAACATGGAAGGTTCTTGCAGAGCTGCTACTCCTCAGCCAACAGTGGCAGCCTGGAATTTCTTGTTGTGATATTAGCAAAGAAATCAGACCCATCAGCCAGAGGATAGAGTAGCTCAGGGATGAGAGGAAAAGCTAAGACAAACTTTTCATTTGGGCTGGGCTGCTCCCAGAACACGCCGCTCCCATTTGAGGTTGATCTTCCCACATCAGCTAAGGTAATAAAGGCAATTTCTCAAATGACAATCCCCGTTCAGGTGACTCTAATTTGTGGCAAATTGGCATTAAAAGCAAGTTTCAATACTAGACATGTCTCTGCTGATGTCATCAGGAAACAAATGAAGACTTCTGTTTGGGTAAAAGGCAGACTAGGGTTCTCCAAAGAATCTGAAACTCTTGTCTTCCTCATGCAATCAACAAGGAGGTGCAGGTCTTCGGAGGTGCTCACCGGCACAGGTGATTTGATTTGCCAGAGGTGAGAGTCAGGAGGGATGAGAAACCAGGAAAGAGTGTGCACAGAGAAGACCACCAAAGTGAATGAGAGTTAAAAGGCTTACAGAAAATTAGCTAAGAGACAACTAACTTCCACATCTGGTGTCAGAAAAATGGGGTAACAACTATGAGCTTCTTTTAACTAGAACGACCACCACGCCTGGAAAAAGAGGTTCAAATGTGTTCAAGAACTGCCCTGGGGCTTGGGGTTCATGAGTGCCATTGCAGATATTGAAGGCTTGGCATTTTCCTCTCTTTTTCCAAAGCTTGTGTTTTTTATATACCACTTCAAGTAGTGCCGGTGATGTTGGCACAGTGACACTGAGGAGATTGTCCTAAATAAATGTGAAAATAAATCTTGGGCTATTCATTACCCAAGCTTTATAAGCAAGCCGCCATCCCCATGGCAGCATTGAGCGGCAGTGGAGAAATCTCAGTGCACACATAAGGAAGCATCACTCTACTTTATAGCACTCATACCTTGCTGTATTGGAGGGGTGGCTATGAAAGAAAAATATCACACACACACACACACACACACCACACTCATACCTTGCTGTACTGGAGGGGTGGCTATGAAAGAAAAATATCACACACACACACACTCACACACACACACCTTACTTATAGCTAAAATAATAAAGATAAACAGAATTCTCAGAGGAACAAAAAGGACCTCTCAATGTATGTTCTGTTTCACTTGAAATATTTATCCTTAGATTTAATGAATACTTGGTGAAACTCCATCTGGTTTAGAATTCAAAAGAAAACCCAAATTTTACAGTTTTTCTTGTAAATAGCTGCCTGAGTCTACCTCCATGAAAATCATAGTCACAAGGGAACACATCCTTTCACGACTTCGTTCTACAAATACTTATTGAGCATAAAGTATGTGTCATGCTCTATGGTAATTGGGCAAAGGGATCCCTAATTACGGGTGGTGTTCTTTGTAATCATATAATATCACTAGTGACTCTTATAACAAACAAATGGCAGAAAATACCTCAATTAAATGATGCATAAAATCTGCTGCAATTGGTAGTAAAAGCTGACACTACATAGCATATATAATATGCAGGTCCCTGTCTTTATTTCTCAGTAGCCTTGCATCTTGTTTTCATTCTCTTGTATCTGGTTGTTATTAAGTAGGGAGGGTTTGCAGCACACTATGGTGCATAAATTTCTGTTGGCCAAATGTCAATCGCAATGACTATTTTTATGTGTGGCTGGCCTGTATTTGTGCAGAGTTTGCTAATGTTTCTTGGTGTGTTCTAAAATTCAGACAGGCCTTAGTGTGGAGAGATGACACTCCTATGATTGTCCAGTCTTACCCATCTGACTTGGCCTCTCCTGGAACTGCCATCATCCCCAGAATTAACATTTGGAGGCCCTCCAAGGGAATGTTCTCTGTGGCAAGTTCCCAAGCGAGCATCAACTCATGCTGCTGGAATTATACAGGACAGCGGAGAACATGGATTTATCTCTAACTGTTAAGCCAGGGTGTCCTGCCCTTCCAGAGCTCAGTGCATCAGAAACACTAATCCTGCCTGCCTGAGGAGGATTAAATGGAGCCACGGTGGCCTAGCTGCCAAACTATGGGACTACATTAGTCAGAGACCTCCCTAAGGCAGATAGATGCAAAGGACTTGGTAACAACAAGCGAGCAACAACAGAAACCCCTCCGAGCTGGGGTGAGCTATAAGGTATTAAGATGAAACTGCAGGGTTGAATTTTAGAACAGGAAAAGAACTATATCAATTTACATTTTGAAGATGAAGAAATAGCTACCCGGGGAAAGTAGGTGCTTTAACTGAGGGCATTTCACTGCTAAAGTACAAAACCAGGCCTGGACCTCACATCTAAAAATCCCAGCAGCAGCTGTTCACTGAAAGCTATTTTAGGCAACCCTCCGGTGTTGTTTTCCACAACTGCATTCTCGATCATAATTACAGATGATTTGTGTTAGCCTGGTTCATGTTACTGTAAAGAACACCTCATGTAAATCGACCTCAAAGAGTAGCTGATGTGGGTTCATTGTCTTATGGTTTCAGCTCTTGGTCGCTTGGTCCTGTGTATCAGTCCTGTGTCAGCATGATATGTCATTGATGGGGTATATGACAGAAGAGTCCTGTTTACCTCATGATGGTTCGAAGCACAAGGTGGGGAGGAGGGAGGGAGAGAGCAGGGGAGTCCAATGTCCATATTAGAGGCTGCCCAGTGAGCTAACTTTTGACATTTATCCTTATATTTGACCAGTACTAGAAGCTGGCTACAATAGACTTTAACATGGTGGACATTGGGATCATTCAATGCTTCTTTCTCTACTCATTCATTCTCTGCCTCTGATTCTCTCTGTCTCTATGTCGCTTTTTCCTTCCTTTTAGTACTGGGGATTGAGCCTAGGGTCTCACACATACTAAGCAAGTGTTCTACCACTAAGTTACATCCTTAACACTTTTACTATTGTTGGCACATGGTCTCTTATTAAGATGCTCTGGCTCTTCTTGAACACAGTTGGTAGCCCAGGCAAGCCTTGAACTTGCCTTCTTCCTTCCTTAATCTCATGAGCTGTTGTATCACATACTTTGGCCACCAAACCCTGCTACCTTTTATTTCTTAAGTGTAAACGGAGGCTGCTCATTTGTTCCCTGGCCACCCAGACCCAAATAATCACACAGAAACTATATTAATTCCAACACTGTTTGGCCAATGGCTCATGCATATTTGTAGCTATCTCTTACATCTTAAATTGCCATTTATATTAATCAGTCTATTGCTACAAGGCTGTGGCTTACAGGTATGGTTCCAGTGCTCTGGCATCTTTCTTCTTTGGCAGGTACATGGCATCTCCTTGACTCCACCTACTCTCTCTCTCTCTCTAAATATATCTATATCTGTCTATATCTATATCATCTATATCCATATCTATACCTATACCTATATATCTTCTATCCTGGCTATATTCTGCCCTGCCATAGGTCAAAGCAACTTTATTCATTAACCAATAAGAGCAACAATATACAGAGGGACATCCCACATCACTTAAGTAAATCACAAATTTGTAAAGAAGTTGTACATATATATTCTCTACTCTCAAAATATCTACGACTGGGCGCTTTATTAATAATGAATATTTTACTTAGATCACAGTTCTAGAAGCCCATGAGTATGATGCAGGAATCTTCCAGAGTTCTGGTAATCCTCTTGCTGTGTTCAATTCATAACAGAAAAACCTCAGTGTTACGTGAGATGCATGTGTAAGGTCAAAGGAAGCATGGAACTTGGTTAGCAAAATCCATTTCTATAGAAGCCAACCCAAGTCCCATGAAAGCAAGACGTTGGATTTTCAAGAAAAAGTGCCAATCCCTGGCTAAAAGCACCAGTATTTCTCAATTACCACTACCTCAGAAATCAAATATTTTCATAAGGAAAGAAAATCCTTAAGCAGCTGCAGTGCCATACACAGAAGAGTTTTCCTAAATCACTAGATCGTGTGTGACTACATGGTATCCATAGCCTCAAACTCTTTAATACGCAAATTGGACAAAGTTCTCTAAAGGAGCACAATCAATAGAGTGTGTACAAGAGTCACAGGGGTCAAATGTCAGATATTTATGTTACAGTTCCTAACGGTAGCAAAACTACAGTTATGAAGTTGCAATGAAAATAATTTTAGAGTTCCACAACATGAGGAACTGAAAACTATTGAGATAGATAGATAGATGATAGATAGCTAGATAGATGATAGATAGATAGATAGATAGATAGATAGATAGATAGATAGATAGATGATAGATAGTAGATAGATGATAGATATATAGATAAATAGAAAGATAGATAAAATCAAAGGAGATTTGTGAGACAATAGGTCTGTGTAGTCCAACAAGGGCCATCTGCAAAACCCAGTAGGTTCACAGCTCATGAGTCTGGATGCATCAGGCATCCTGATTCAGCACTTAAAACCTGAAAGAACCCACACAGTTGCTAGTATTGAATGCTGTTTGGAAGGCTGAAGCCTGGTACTCATGAAGGATGACAGCAGCAGTGACAGACACACCCACTCTGGAACACGTGAAGGTGATCAGGGTTACCGCTTTTTTCCCAAAGTCCTTACACCAAGACCACCCCCTGGAAGGCATCCGTCCTGAGGTTGGGTCATCCTCCTTCATTTATCTTCTCATAAACACCTGGATGCCTCCTTGGCGATTCTAGGTTGTCAAATTGGCAGTCAAGTCCAGTTGCCACCGAGTATGTATCTCATAAATAAAGACAAAGTCAGTCCTAATTTCTTATATTCGTTATTTGTACATTGTATTCCCCAATATCACCATATGCAATCATTGGCTGTAGGAAACTGAAACTGATACAGAGCTCGCATCGAAGGAAATCTCATTCATTTCCTCAGTTTCACAAAATTTCGATCCAATCCAGAATCCCACAATGCTTTTCATTGCCTCGGTATCATTCGATGTTAATAGATCCTCCATGTTTTCTTGACTTCCACGACCTCAATAGTTTTAAAGAATGTTTTTATCACGTATTCCTTATGGTTTAAATTTCTGTGTGATGTTCCTCTATGCTCAGAGTCAGGTCCTTACATTTTTCAGCAATATTTCAGAAAAAAACACTGTGTGTAATTCTTTTCCCCACCGCATGCACACATGATTTGTCCTGTTTCAAATAGTGTTCACAAGAATACTTGGTGAGATAATTGCTGCCTAGTAGCTCCATTGAAGGGCTACTTTTTTCTTTTTCAATTAATAAGTACATAGAGGGAAAACACTTCTTTGTATGGCATTGCCATAGTTTAGAGATAGTTTTTTGTGAAAATATTTGATGCCTAAGGCAATAGTCCTGAGAGATACTGCCACATCCAAGTGGGATTGATAGGTAATGTTGCTGTTGTTGAAAGACTGACATCTTACTCTCTGAGGATTGGGTTGATTTCTATAAAAGTGGGTTTTGCTGAGCAAGCTTCACACTTCCTTTGTCCTTAGATGTGTGTGCCACTTAACTTGTAAACTTCCCTGTGGTGATGAGGAACAATTCTGGTTCTCTCGCCAGAACCTAAGTGCCCCATTTTTCATGCTGCTTTTGGTGTCTGTTCACTTAGTCACATTGGTCTGAATATTAACCTGTTTTGTTGAAAAAGTCATAATCTTCTGCCCCGGAACTGAGCAGTGGCAGCTCCTTTCAGAGGGAGCCTGTGTGCTCGGTATGCTTTCAGCACTGAACACTTCCCTGCCTTCTGGGACAAGATTGTGCAGGCTCACTTCCCAGTGTCCTGCTCCAGGTATTGACCAATGCAAAAGATCCAGATATTTGTTGTGTTTGTCGCAACTGGAGTGTCACTTAAGTGCCATCAGCGTTCACAGTGTGCAGAGCTTACACACCCACACATGGGGGCGGGTGGAGATCATTAATCCTGTGCACACACGGGGGGGAAAATTTCACAAGTTTACTTTGGTAACTCCAGTTCTAATGTGATATAAAGTCTATTTTTATTTTCTCATTTCAATATGTGGAATTAATTACCTTCTCTGGCAGGAAGGAAAGAACAACAAAAACACCAAAATCTGCCTCGCCCTCTTCCTACTATGTTTGCTTGATTTTCTCTACCTCCACCGCACAAGCACTATCTCTGCCTAGAGTCTAGGCCCTGTGCACTCTCTTAGCACGCTGGAGCTGTGATTCCCCTACTCTTGCAATGCTTTCCTGCAGCACAGAGATTTTCACCCCACTTGGGTCCAAACACTCCACACAAACCACAACTCACTTGCAACAACTCCTCCTGGAAAGAATGATGGAGGATCCCTGCTCTATGCCCTGAGGACACCCGCTTCCTCCAGCCTCCTACAGCCTCTGTGAAAACTGTTCAGGAGGGAATGAGAAGGATAAATATGAGTAAAAAGAGGAGGAAACCCTCTGTCCACATAGCCAGCGCCCCCACAGCCATCACTCTCTTCTCACCTACGAAATGGCATGAATAACACTGAGTCATAGTGTGTGCCGGTCACTGGCTCTAAAATGCGTTAGGCAGGGATTATAGCCTATTCGTCTTTTAGGCCCAGGATTCAGCACGATGATTACCATGGAGGAGAGCCCAATATATAGTTATTCAGTAAGAGAATGAAAGATCCCCTAAGTTAATGATGACACGTATATATTCATATGTATATTTCCCTAGTACCACTTAAATGTTCAAGGTTTTCTAACATCAAAAGCATACTATACAGTGGGAGTAAATTAGAAAGCAGAGGTGATGTTGTTTTAAACACGGAATCTGGGTCTTCCTGGTCTTTTCGTGTAACTGACTTACCTAGAAGCTGTGTGCTCCACCTTCTTGAGGACTAGCTGTAAAATACAGTGTCTATATTGCTTCGGGCTCTTGACTGTAAGGCACTTTACAGATATTCTATATTCATTCTTTGCCCCTGTCCACAAATTATCTGACTTCATAAGTCAGGGCCAGCCTTCATGATACCACAAACTTTTCTAAGTAACTGTATCTCCACAGGTATCTGTTCTCTGAATTTCTAATGTAGAGCCATAAATCCAGCTCTGCATCTTTATTAATTGTCATTCAGAATAGACTACAATTCTCTTGAATAAAAACAAGGCTTTTTATTACCCTGCTATCACTTATGTATCTAAAAATGTGATGAATCTAAATATTTAATTGATGTGTTGATTAGTGTTAGAGTATCATAATAGTAGAAATTAGTAGTTAGTAGCCCTCATCTCTTTTCTTCAATAAATATTCACAAAAATATACTTTAAATAAAATTTAATTGCTACAGAACACTATCAATTATAAGAATACAGCAATAAAGCTCAGAAAACCAGACAGCAGTCTGAAAAGGCATTACACATATTGTGAGGAGCCACA
>JAQHUG010000029.1:6739393-6775971 GCA_028555095.1 Dicrostonyx torquatus
GGTAGCAGCCAATTAGGAGCCTACACGTCCTAGGCAGAGGATAGCCTCTATATAAGAGATGGCTTTCCCTGGTTTGGGGTCTCCGCTCTGGAAGCTTATGCTCTCCCTCTCAAGAAGCATTAAAGCTTACTGCAGAAGGATCCTTGTGTGCCGCGTCATTCTTGCTGGCGAGACGGTTGCACGGGACAACATATCAGGCATATTTAACATTTATCTAAATACATGAAGCACTCTTAAAACTAAACAATACCAAAATGAACAATATGCTTAAAATTGACCAGCATATATGAACAGATACTCACCAAAGGTGGCATAGAGACAGGAAGCAAGTGTTGAAAATACGCTCAACGTCCTGTCACTTGTGTGCTGAAAATTGAAACAATGATGTGATACTACTATGTCAGTAAGCTTTCCATTACCACAACGTAAATGAGACTGTCAACTTATAAAAGGAAAAACATGTTTACCTCATGGTTGTGGAGGTTGAAATTATAGATAGCATAGAACAGATATAGTAGAAATTGCTGCTTTGTTGCATTACTATATGGGACACGGGAGATGATAAATGCAGAAGCACAGGTCAGAAGCTAACAAGTAATTAGATTCTAAACCAGGAACAGAAACAGAAAAGGTGAGTCAGCCCGTTTTCCACATTTTATTGGATGCATGGCGTATATGCACATGCATGTGTATGTTCATGCATGCATGCATATTTGTGTGTGGGGGGAACATACAGGTGCCCAAGCCTTGGAGCAGGTATGGATGTTAGACCACAGCTGGATGGAGTCACTTCTTTCCTTTCCTATTGTGATATGGGATCCAACTCAGTTCACTGGGTTTGGCTCCAAGTAACTGGATGCAAGCTTAGGTTTTTATGGCAACGTTCTTGAGAGAAATATCAAAGGGTTCCATTAAAACTACATCCCAGGACATATCTGTCCTCAATGTTCTAAGAATCTCCCTCTAGATTCTACCACATAATCATTCCACCACCTCTTGTCATAGCTAGCATCATAGCCAAACTTTGGGGGCACTTCTAACATCCAAACTGTGGCAATCACTACACTTTGTCAAAATAGCTAAATCCCAAACACTAACAGTGCCTAGTTCCAACAATGTTATAGGGCAATATTGTTGGGACCATTTGGAGTCCTGGCCTCCAGCGGCTCTTCCCTGCTAACGATCTTTACTTCTGATTTGAATTACTGAAAGCTGTGCTTCATGAGCACATGTTGCCTTGAGGATCAAAGGATGAGGTTTTCACCTCTTGGTCCACATGACTGTTGGGTATATAAGCCTCCAAGGTGCTACTGAATAAAGGGCTTCTTACCAGTGACTAGAGGTCCCTGTCTCTGTCTCTCTGTCTGTCTCTCTGTCTGTGTGTCTTTGTACATTTCAACCTCCAACCCCTAGCCAGAATCAGCTCAGTAACTGTATGGTAGCGCATAGACCTCAGAAGACAGGCGTTTGTGCACGGCACAATATGGACTCTCATTCGCTGTGGATGGCAACAGAAAATTTTAAACACTTGGGAAAACAGTTTAGTGGTTTCTTACAAAACAAAATAGTCTTTTCATAGGTAACAATTACTTTCTTTGGATTTACTCAAAACATTGAACATGTGCACACAGACGCATGCTTGAAAGTTAATGTATCTAGTGCTATACTCATTGTTGCTGAAACTTGGAAATATCTGAGAAAGTTTTCAGTAAATGCATGGCAACATTTAAACATTGTGAACTGTGTGTATACAATGTGCTTTGCCTGTTACCATGGGCAAGCTCTGCTGAAAACAGACATAGATTGACAGAGGCAACAATGTTACAAAACTTGTAAATGGGTTATAATCATAATGCTCAGGAAATAAACAGCACATAATGCAGCAAAAGCAAGAGAAACATGTGTCATTGATAAGGCAGGAAGAAGGAACTCTGGGTGTGTATCTATGCCTCCCAAAGGGAGGAGGGGACAAAGAGGGTCATCTTACTTGGGATTGAATATTTTAAATCATTCCAAAGGGTTCTGCTGCAGGGGCTATTCCTGGTTGTCTGGTCCTCCACCTATATTGATTGTGATGGGTCTCTAACAGCCCAGTATATAGACTCTGAAAACAGAGATGTGTGGGATCTAGACTTTGTTCCTCTACTCAAGAACAACTGACACACCTTTAACCAAGGATCAAAACTGGGTAAAAGTAGGCTTAGAAGGAAGTCAGATAAGTAAGTCTACACTACATGATGGAACTTACTTTTTATGAAAAAAGTAATGGGTTATTAAAACCACATTAAATATGGAGAAATCTTAAATGCATGTTGGTAAGTTAAAGAAGTTCATCTGACAAGACTGTACCATATGATTCATGATGCTCTTGAAAAGGTAAAACTGGGGGGAAAGAAAAATTTCAGTAATTTTCTGGTATTGGTGGAGGGATAAGTATGTAGGATCCAAAGGCAGTGTAACTATACTGTGCAGAACAGTAAAAATGGATGCATGTCAGGGATTGGTTGATACTCATAGACTGTACAATCTGTAATATGTACAATGCACCACAGAACTATATATTTGTCAAAATTCAAGGAACATAAGACATTCATAGAACATACATGGAAAAAACAGTACATAGAGTGTATGATTCTACTGTAAACTGTGGCTTTAATAGACAATGCCACTTTATCAGTTATAACAAAGGTGACTTCATAGTAAGACCCTATTGCTGTAATATTTGCCTCACAAGATGTAGAAATCAAACTAGCACTCCCATGGAAGCCTAATTTCTACTGGCATGCTTTCAGGGTGTGGGAGGATGCTAGGTATACTACATGAGGGGAAAAATAACCATCAGTCTTATCTACCTGTGAATTCTCCAAGCTACAGTAACAACCAACCCAAAAGGACATTTCTAATAGTCCAATAGTGGTACAAACATCATAAGAGTAACCAACCACACTCTAATTTGATTAAGGCCTGTCTCACAATTTCAAACCCATATTTGACACTGTTATTAATGCCAAGATCTACGGCTAGATAAGTCATAGGCTCTAGGGGAACACCTACTACTTTTATTCTGGCAAACACGCATAAGATTAAGCTAACTCCTAATGATTTATTGTTATACCCATTGTTCAGTGTTCCTGTCAACTTCACCTACAAAGCTTCTATTTGCAGAACATGCTGATTAACACACAGACCCCCAACTGTTCAAGGTGCACAAAAGAAGAGGCTGCAGAATGCTAAGCTCTGACTGGGACATCGATATTACGCACCTTTCTCACTGTATCACACAGCCCTTCTACCAAGGCCCAAAGACCACTGTGAAGGACAGGTAAAAGAGATTCTAAGAGCCAGATTGACTTTAAGAAGTCATTTCCTGAAGCCAGCAGGGCATTTGCACCCATGAACTCAGAGCAGTTGTTACAACATGCACAAGACATGTGCAAGTTCAAACCACACAAATTCCAAATAAAGCAAAAACAGAACAAGGGTCATGGGAGGATTCTTGGATTTTGAGAAACAAGTTCAAAGTACCACAGTTTTCATGAAGATGGGGAAAGTTACTTTACAAAAATCTAGGCTCAGAGTAACTCTTATCTAAATGTTTGTATAAATGTGACGTCAATGAGTCAGTCATTGTGAATCACCGCACTTAACATTCCAATCCCTATCACCTTGATCAAGATTTTTTCCGCTATATTTATCTACAAAATATATCTATCATAACCACTAACACTCCACAGAGTATATTTATATAATTGTTTGTTGTCTGTTTTCCCTTCATGGAAGTGTAAGTTTCATAAGAAAAGACATCTGCATTTGGTTTATTCATTGATTATATCAAATACCTGCAGAACTACCTTCCACAGAGTCAACATACAGCAGACACTGTTGAGAGAATGATTAAACACATACATTTATTGGCATAATTGCAGGAGTGCTTCCAGGAAGGCGATAACCATGACATAAAATAGAGACACTCTTACTCAAGAGTGTCTAGGGATAAAATATTCTCAAATAAAACATTTATACACACACCTGCAGAAAAAAATAACTATGAAGGGTTCCTGTGACTAGTAAATAGCCGACATTCTCAATGAAGTTTCACATAAAACCTCGATAGTACTGAAAAACACCTGTAGACTGGGCAAGAGATGGGCAACACGGAGGGATGTGGTAGGTATGAGGACCGAATCACAACATGGTGCATGGCATGACCTGAGGCACCACAACACCTTTGCTGTCTATGTTGTCTAAAGTAGTCATTAAAACAAGTCAGCACCATTACTGCTCTTCAATTAACCATGCGATTTAGCAAGCCAGGAAATGCACTTCAACCAACAAGCTTACCTACTACCATAATTAACAATGTGTCTGGTTTAAAGACTTGTATTTGCTCTAACAATGAAAATCATAATGTTTTCAAGGGAGTAAAGACTAAGAATTTATTCCACAGCAGACACTGAGTTCTTCACACCACAATAATACCATAAGAGGGTTTTAACATAAGTTTACCCATTTTCCAGACTGGGAAGCCTAGGAAGAAGTTGATATAAATTATTCAAGACCATATCTATCATGTTTTAAAATTTTGGCAGAGACAAATATCCTGTGGACTCTAACCACCACCACCACCTCCCCCCCTACACACACACACACATACACACACGCGCACACACACACACACGCGCACGCACACACACACTCACGCATGCACACACACATGCACACACACATACACACATGCACACACACATGCACGCACACATGCACACATGCACACACACATGCACACACACATACACACACATACACACACACATACACACATGCACACACACATGCACACACGCACACACACACACACACAACTGCTGAAGCACGCAGGCACTTGGGAAGCAATGCCCCTGCCAGATGGAACAGACTGGAGTTTTGCAGTAGCTTGCTGAAGTCTTAGGAAGGGGAATTAGCAAAAGATAGGTTTCTACAAGGCAAGTGCAAAGACATAATCATTTAGCAAATTAATGCAGTAGTTTGAGCAGATGCCATGTGGAAGTTACCAGAGAAAACATCAGTTCTTTAAGCCAAATGGTATTTTGTGAGCATGAAGAGAATGCGATTATAAGATTTTTAACCATAAAAACAAGGCATTTTACATGAACACTTAGCTAGAAGGAGAAAAGGGCAGGTTGCTGGGAATATTATATCAAATGTTTCTTTTGCTAATTAATAACATGTTGGCCATCCTAAAAATGACAAGTAATCAAATGTAGTGATTATATTGGGATTTGATGTAGTATTTACTGATGTGTGTGTGTGTTTAAAAGGAAATAGAGATTTTTTTTTTGCCATTCACTCTTCCCGATGAGAGAATTCCTGGGGTCCTGAAAGCAAAAGCAAATTCTTCCTCGGTTAGTGTTAAGGCTGTAGAACCTAGAGACTAGAGCTAGGAGCTGTGCAATAAGTGGGGACTCTGAATGAGTCTGAATGAAGATCAGTATTCCAAACAAAATTTCCATTGCAAAAATCAACAACTCCCTTTGGCCTGAAGAGATGGCTCAGTCAGTAAAGTATTTGAAGCATGACCATGAGAATATGAGTTCAATCCCAATAGCCCAAATAAAACGTTGTACATGGTGGAGCATAGTTGCCATTCTGTAGCCAAGAACACAAAGGCTCACTGTGCTCTCTGGTGCTCACTGGCCAGACATTCCAAGGATAGCTGAGGTGACCTCCGGCCTCTCCATGTGTGTGCACACAAACGCACATATAACTCCTAACATAAACACCTAGCTAGATAACAAGATGTTTTCATGTTCAAATAAACCACCTTGCCATTTTTCTTTTAATCTATACATTGGGATATAGGGGATCAAAAGGATGAAGTCCTAAAGAGGAAAACTATAAAAGCTTATAAAGAACTACAACTTACATGAGTTGTCTTCAGAGACTGAATAATTCAATGACTGTTAAGTGGACCTAATCCATCTTTGTTACCCCAAGTCCCAGTGTGAGGCCTAACAAGTTTCTTAACCAATGTCTAGTGACCAAAGAATGACTGGTTTCATTGATGAACACAACTGTGATGATTCTTGTACTTTGGGGTATAGCTCAGATACACCGAGGATGAAGACCAAGGACCATCTATTTAGGTAATCATTTTTAACTACCCCACAGGGCTAAGGAGGGCCTTTTTTTTTAGTGTTAGGAGATGGTTTTTAAAAGCAGTTTCACTTGCCTGCGTGAAGATTGACCTAAGTAAATTAGGTTTGGTTTCCTACACCATACATCGGAGTATGTGCTTGTGTATGGTGACACTTTTACATGTGGGAATTGAGGCACAGGGAGAGGCAAACGTCCCCCCCAGAGAATTAGAGAGAGCGTCATCAAGAGCACTTAGTTTAGTTCTTACTCTACCCAGCTCACACACTGTCCAGCATGGGGAGAGTTAATATTCTTACTCTATTCCATTATTTTACCTGCAGTTATTTCTGCCACCACCCTTCTGAGTGGCTTGCAGAGATGGAAGTCTGCCTTCTATAAAGCTGGTTTTTAACCCTTTAAGTTAGAAACAGAAAGGAACTGAAGCCAAGGTAGACATTGTAAAGTTTTTTTTTAAATCTCTAAGTTAGAAGCAAAAATGAACAAAAGACAATGTTGAGAACAAAAATACTGCATTGAGTAGAAACAAAACTACACTGTTGCTTGCATTTTGCTAGACAATTTGCAAGTCAACCTTGGCAAAGTTGTAAGAGAAAAATACTGTAAATTGTTGCATTGGTTAGTTTTTCTTACTGACTTGACAAAATACCTGAAAAAAATGTAACATCAGAAAGAATCTATTCTGGCACAGTGTGAAGAAGGTACCAGCTGATGTGGGATTCCCCTCTGTATTCTGTGATTACCATTAATGAATAAAGAAACTGCTTCGGACCTATAACAAGGCAGAACTTAGGTAGGCAGGGAAAACTAGGCTGAATGCTGGGAGAAAGGAGGAGGAGTCAGGGAGGAGCCATGTAGCCCTGCCAGAGACCAGACACCAGAACTTTAGCAAGTAAGCCACAGCCACGTGGCAATACACAGATTACTAGAAATAGATTAAATTAATATGTAATAGTTAGCCAATAAGAAGCTAGAGCTAATGGGCCAAGCAGTGATTTAAATAAAATAGTTTCTGTGTGATTATTTTGGGTCTACGCTAGCCGGGTGGCCGGGAAGAACAAGTGGCCTCCTTGCAACAACCAGTCATCATGTCAGGGAAGCGCTAACAGCAGAAGCTTGAGACATGAACATACTATATCCACAGTCAGTAAGCAAAGAGCATTGAACATTGGCTTTCTCCTTTTACACAACTGAGGATTCTAGCCCATGCAATGATGCCACCCACACTTAGGATGAATCTTCCAACATCAGTTAACCTAATCTAATCAATCCCTCACATGCATGCCCAGAGATCTGTTTCCAAGGTGATACTAGATCCGACGGAGTTGGCAATATATGCCATCACACTTGTCAAGCACATAAGTAATAGAGCCTCGGTATTTAGCAAATGCTTGCTGAAGAAGTGAATCCAGCACAGTGCAGACGTGAAGACCGAGCATCAGTGGTAAATTGCCCACAACCCTTTGTGCACCTGGTACAGCACCACAACTGTTTGCTGACCCTCCTTTTCCTCTGGATGCATTCTCTCTCACTGCCATTCTCTCTCTCTCCAGCATGCTGCCTTCCTCCAGAGGATTAAATTTAGTGTGTGCAATCTCCTTTAAGCGGGTCCCCTCAAACACAAGCCTGCATGGTAATGGTATGTGGATATCTAACTCCCGCCAGTCTCTTACCCTTAAACTTGGACTCCAGAACATCACCTGGGTTCAATCATTCCATTTATTGAGTTCTTGTCAGTCTCCCCTGGACAGCCACAAAATCCTCGTCCTCCACCGTCAGCTTTGCCTTTCTCTTTTCTTCCCAGGCCACCAAACCCAAGCTCAATGGTATGGGCAACTCCTTGGAGACCTTTAATTATTCTTCGCGGCCACCATTGCCTCTTGATCAAGTTCTTCCTTCTCAGGACAATATGTGAACAGTTTCTTTACCAGTCTGCCTATATCTCATTCCTCTTTAAGCGTTTGGAATTCAGTTACTTGGGGCTACCACATCTACCATGTTCTTGCACATTCCCTGAGCCTTCGTTCTCCCTATGCCTCATTCCCTCTTTACGCCTCTCACGTGGGAAAATTCCCAGTCTCCTTCTCCAGACTGCTCTCCCTCATCCTGTGCAGCCGTATGTAACACATGTCCACTACTCGCTCAGGAAAACAGTCTATTAACAATTCCTTCTCCAAAAGAATCTTCCATGGGAAAATGGTAAATCACGTACTGGTTGGTTTTCTTCAAGGACGCAAGCTGGGAAAAAGGAATTTTAACGGAGAGAATGCCTCTTTAGGATTAGCTTTGTAGGCAAGTCTGTGAATTCTCTTGATTGTTAATGATGTGGGTGGGCCTATCCCATGGGAGGAGGTGGTACCCAGGACAAGCGGTCCTGAGTTGTCTAAGAAAGCAGGCTGAGGGATCCATTAGGTGCACACCAGGAAACAGTACTCCTCCATGGCCTCTGCTTCCTGCCTCTAGGTTCCTGGATTGAGTTCCTGCACTGACTTCCCTCAGTGAGGGAGTGTGACCTGAGAGTTTTCATATGGAATAAACCCTTTCCTCTCCAAGCTGTGTTTTGTATTAGAGTTGATTACAGCAAGAGAACCCCCACCTAAGACAGATTGTATTTGTTTTAGTTTTGAGTGCTCAGCTGTCACAGAGGACAAACCAAATAAGTGCATGTTGGATAAAAGTGAGAGCTGACGTTTGTAGATGTGTGAATCACTCAGCATCTCTCACAGTCTCAGAGTGCATAACTATTCAGAGCACAATAAATTATTCCATTTCTTTAACTCCCCTCAGAAAGAGGCTTGACCCACTGAAGGCCATCCTGAGACACGATGGCTTCACTGATATTGTCATGCTGGCTCACAGATGAGAAGAGCTCCATATCCTTCTGATACGAAGGTTTTTAAGGTTCATAAAATGACCTGAGACTCCCAGCCACTTGCCCTACAGCCTTTAGAATCGCTGCATCTGCTGGTATGAGTTCATTGCCTAATTAAGTGTCCTTTGTATAATAGCATCACAGACCACAAGAACATGTTGGCCACAGGTAAAATTCCATTAACCTCACTGGAATTTCCATCTTTCTGCCTTTTCCCCTGTGCAGAAATTAAGTTGCCAATTTTGTTGATGTAAGCACATTCTCCAACAGCTTGAAACTGCTCCAAATACCACTAGCCACCTGATAGGGAAAGAAATGAAATGCGGTTTAGGGAGAGTAAATTCTTGATGATGTCGGAATTAAAGGGTATATGCTTTGCTGCACTTTCAAAAATTATAGATAAGAGGCACGGCAGTGTTTGACTCCTATGTCACACAGAGCTGGTAATTTGCGGCACAGAATAAACAGATGGAATAGAATAGGAAGGCGATGACTGTGCTTTGTCCCTCTATTCTTCAAGGGTCGTCGTGAGGAGAGAAGTAATAATTATAGCAACAGAGCTCTCTTGCCTCTTAGAAAGCTTTATAGGCCTGTTGTTTACTGCTAACTTTTGGGGAAGGACTAGTTTAAATATAGCAAAGCTTTATGGCCCTAGTGGGAGCCATTACACATGAAAGCTGACCCGACTGCTATTCGTAAGAAGGTCAGAGACAGGTATTCCAGAAATCATGATGTTATCATTGCAAAGACAGAGGCTAAAATTGTCCGAAGAGATCATTGTAAGTAATTAAGAACTAGCCTTCTGCCATGTCTATGTGCAGGGCATCAAGAACTTCTACCTTGAGACTTAGGAAGTGAGCGTGTGCTCACAAGAATTGACATAAATAAAGGATAGCATCCACAGTACATATTGAGGGTAGTAAACAGATATAAAATATCCCTCAATGTAGAGTGACCTGTACTAAAATAAAATAGTGCCTGTCGTTTGACTAGGGGGTGGAACAGGCTTTTATGGGTTTTTTTTTAACACTTAAGACTCATGTTTTCCTAATCTGTTAACCAAGTACTGTGGTTGACCCTTCACTTCTTCACCCACTGCTGTCAGCTTCAGCCAAGACTCGGTCATTCTCCTGTCTCGACTTGCTACCTAAAGCCCCGCTGTCTTAGGCTTTCTATTATTGTGAGGAGACACCATGACAACAGAAACTCTTAGAAAGGAAAACATTTAATTGGGGGCAGGGGCTCGCTTATGGTTCAGAGGTTCAGTCCATTGTCATGGTGGAGAGCATGGTGATGTGCCGGCAGACATGGTGGGCTGGCTACATCGTGATTAGAAGGCAGCAGCCAGTGTCTGTAACACTGGGTGGTATCCTGATCATAGGAAACATCAAAGCCTTCCCCCACAGTGACACACTTCCTCCAACAAGGCCATATTTATTCCAACAAAGCCGCACCCCCTAACAGTGCCACTCCCTATGAACTTATTGAGCCGCATTCGAACTATCACTCCCAGTATCCATTTTCTGCATTATCTCTTTAGCATGTTTGTCCTCTTGAGCGTTTTTTAGTGGTCTAAACTTCTGCCCATCATCATTCTTTCAGGAAAGTCCTCCTTCCTGTTCCAAACACATGTTTGGAGTTTATGGTAAGATGCTTGTCTCATCTATCTCCTCCTAGGTTCTGAAGCAAGATCTTTGCCTTGAAGAGATCAATCATGGCACACTAGTCTCCTAATAAAAAATAACTCGAATGTCAATTTTGACCTCTCCTAAAGAGACTTACTTAACCCTCAAGATACCATTCCATGTTCTCGTTAATTTTCCGTTTCTCTAATAACATATGCTGACAAAATGAAACTTACGAGTGAAAGGATTTGCTTTACCTCATAATTCTGGGTTGTAGTCCATCGCTGTGGAGAAGTCTCAGAATAAAAACAAGGTAGGAGCCTGAGACAACTACTCACATCATACCCACATCCAAAGCAGAGGGAATGACTATATGCATGTTTAATTTTGCTCAACCACCTCTCTATACTTAAGACAGTCCAGGATCTCCTGCCTAGGAATGTTGCCACCCACTGTGGGCTGGGTCTTTTCGTACTGATTCATTTATACCCACAGACCAAGCCAATGTAAATCCTCATTAAGACTTTGTTCCAGGTGATTCTAGGCTATGTAAAATTGACAATTAAAAGTAGTCATTATATCTCAGTTAACAGACCTTTGGAAGGAATGAGCATGATGGGAATTGTAGTTTCTTGGTGGGTTGGGGGAGGAGAACATCCAGGTTTCGATGATAATCTTTACCTAAGTATTTCTGATAAAATTTTCAAAGAGATATCTGTTGACAGAGGTTTCTGTCCCACCCAGTCCTGTAGCCATCCAATCCCAAAGAAATACACAAAGGTCTACATTAATTATAAGCTGGTTGACCTAGTAACTCAGGCTTCTTATTAATTCTTATACTTATATTAGCCCATAATTCTTGTCTGTGTCAGCCACGTGGCTCAGTACCTTTCATCAGTGAGGCAGTCACATCTTGCTTCCTCTGTGTCTGGCTTCCTCTTTGTTGACTGCAGCCTGACTCTTTCCTCTTCCCAGAATTCTCCTGTTCTCGCCACCCCGCCTCTACTTCCTGCTTGGTTGCCCTGCCTATACTTCCTGCCTGGCTACTGGCCAATCAGTGTTTTATTAAACCAAAACAAGTGACAGGAAAAAAGATCACTGTCCCACAGCAGATATCAGATTATAGAAATCTGCTTGATTACTTAAGGCTAAAATAATTTGGTGAGCTTTTTAATTTCATGTGGGATAATTTCTACTTGCACACACAACTTAATTTCATGTGGGATAATTTCTACTTACCCACATGCTTTTGTACTCACAGTTTTAAGACTCCAACTATGTGAATAGCAGGTACCACAGCAGAGATCAATGTGCACTACTCTTCTTGGTTTCCTCTTTGTTCTGGAACTTCCCAGTGCATTCCTCACTGCTTAGCTTCACAGGCATCATGGGGTCCTTCCTCTTCACCCTCTCTACTCTCTTTCAGTAGAATGTGTGTCCTAACGTGGCAGCCTTTGTCCAAACTTCCTATCTTAGAAGACTTTCCCATCTAGGGCTTAGCAAAGATCCATCTTTCAGCCCTAAATTTTCAACTTTTCTTTAAGTCATCTACCCAATTAGTTTGTCAGATTTTTCTCACATACCTGTCTTTCCCATGGTCCTTTAAGAATCAACTTGATATTTGTGGAAAGAATTCAATCTTGACTAGGATGCTTGCTGCATTATGGCTTTCATTCATTACCAGCTTGTCAGCTTTCCCTTCTTTATGAAGCTGTAGAGGTCAGGACTCTGCCTCAGATTTATATCTCCACGGCCCCTCCTCAAGCTTTGAATAACACAAGAGAACAATAAATAATGGGGCTAAGTGGAACAGACTTACCTGCCAAGTAAGTCTGAGCTGACAAAGGAATGAGGATTTCTACACTGGCAGGCAGATCTCAAGCTTGGAGACACTCCGTATTGCCACAGAGTTAACAACTCCCATTTTCAGATCTGAACAAAGGAGCACACCCTAGGAGATACGTACAGCAGTCTCCTACTTCCTGAAGTGGGCACTGAAGTTCCGTCCAAATCATGAGCCTTTCCCCTACTACTGTAACCGGCAGCTGTGGTTCATTATCGTGTACCTGAAAGTCCTCGCAGGGTCTGAGTCATTGGTTTGTAAAATCACCTGCCATTGGATATCTAACAGTGTTCATCAAATAGAACTTTCTAGAGGTTTGTGAAGAGCTGTGGAGCCAGGGGAATCAAAGTCACTCTCCCAAACTCTCTGGTCAGAGAACTAAAGCCATCTGAGTAAACAAACAGCTGGCCCAAGCACGATCCAATAGCTATCAATCCACTTCTACTCAAGCAAGGTATGTGTAGGAAAAATAATAGAGACTGCAAATTATGCAAGAGTTTGAACTGCTTCATTCAGATTTAAGGCATGCCATTTGGGGTTATCTGGGGTAATTTGTTACAGTGACGTTTATAAAATGAAAGAAGTCATTACTGCTGCGAGGGAGACGCAGAGGTTTACAGCAGGGCTTTCCCCGCGCTGCCCCATCGCTCCATAAGGATGTCTTCTGCGCAGGAATCCTCCCTTCAGGAGCCTCGCAAATTACTGAGCTCATGTTGCCAGTAGAAAGGAAGCCTCCCGCTTTCCTCCCTCCTTCGGGGAGCTCACTTACAGATGCAGACTGAGTAGCTCGAGCAGGCAGGGAAGTAACCAGAATCCACAGGCAGAAAGAGAAAGAGACCTATGCCTGGCCCAGGAAGATTGAGTTTTCTCTCAATGTGGGAACAAGCTCCCAGGGTCAATGGGTTCTCTTGTCTGAGGCTCCCCTTCTTTCAGGGTAAAGAATTTATTAGTGAGAAATTCCAATTTCTTATCTTAAAATTGTCTTGCTTGACCCCAAGGTCTTCAGGACCATGTATTAGAGCACACCCTATCACCATTCGCATACTGTTTTACCCCCACTCGGGGAGCCGAGTTTATCTGTAAAAAGATTTTCTTTCTGGTAAGTTATTGATGCTTTATTTGGGCGTTTTACACAATGAGGTTCTTGGATAGTCCCAGGTTCTAACACAAAGCCCTAGTGCTGATGATGCATCCAAGGAAAGCCTGCATCTGAATTGCCCTTTTACTCACAGGCAGCCTACAGGGGTCGCTGTGTTCGTCGGCCAGAGTTGCCATGATAAATCAGAGGCTAAAGCACAGAAATGTATTCCCTCGCAATTCTGGAGCTGGGAGGACAAAGATCAAGATGCTGGTGGGGCTGGGTTCTTCAGAAGGGATGAGGCCGAATCTGTGCTGCAGCTGGGTAATGGTGTGCTACCAATCTTCAATCAAACAAGATCACTACTGCAGATAGACACTACCTTGGTCTGAAGAGGCGCTCTTCCTGTGTATCCACTCTGTGTCCATTTTCTTTATAGAATAAAAATTCCTTTTGGATTTGTAACCACACGAATGAGCCCGTGTTAACTAGTTACAGCTGCCACATTCCTCCACGAGGGCACAGTCCTACCATCATATCACTAAGGAGACACCAGGGGCCCCCAGAAACATCATGTCTAGGTTTTCTGCCATTTATAGTGAAACAGTCTTAGTCACAAGACACTGGCATACGTGTTAGCACCAAGTCATCCCACGACCTTACATAGTAAATGTTTCTCACATATGTCTGAGGTGGGTCTCGTTGCCACTTGTTTATTTTCCTTTAAGGTGGGGAACGATGTTCCTCTTGCGTGCACTCAGGGATCCAGGTAGGGCTCATCTGAGTCTTCGCCCTCTGCAAGTTCCCTCTTTGTTGTTTGCAGATGGGAGAGAAAGCCTGGAGAACCTGCTTCTTTTAAAAGCTGTAGATGAACAATGACATACAACCCCTCATAGTTCAAAGGTCATAATCAGTCACATGGCCTCAAGTGTGAAGAAAACTAGGAAGTGCATTGAATCCTGTGGGTGTTCAGGGACCATAAAATACTTCATGTCTTTCTCTTGACAGTTTTTGTTGTTGTTGTTGTTGTTGGAGAGCCAAAATAGAAAACCACGAGTTTAAAACTCTTGGCTGGAGGGACTGCTACCTCCTCCATTTTCTAGCTATGAATGTCTAGTGAGTCTTTCTGGTTTTGTTGTCCCTCAGTCTCCTTCCTATAAAATAAGGGTAATGTTTCTTCCTATCTTTGGAACTTGTTCAAAAGCTAGGTATGGTACTGGTTTTTTGTTGTAATTCTTCTCGAGCATAATAGCAGAAATTGTGTTATTTTCTTTTTATCACTTTATAAAGTGGGAGTGAAGTTAACATGAAAATTATTCTGACTTTCACATCTTGGTCCTGAGGATCTTGGTGCTTAATAAAATTGTTTGTAGGAAGGAAGGCTTCTGGGGTTTGGGCAGAAAAAAAAAAGGAATGGGAAGTCATCATTGATGCCACTGCTGTCAATCAACTTTTTCCTAAGAAGGGCTTGTGCCAGGTTGTTTCTGAAAAGACCTGACCTTATGGACACTGTACAGCTTCTTCCACCACTTTCCAAGGGAAAATATCTTCACATAGTTGTAAACTCTGCACACAAACGTGGGGAGTGTCGTCAGCATTCAATCCTTAATATCACCCTCAGTGGAGGCAGAAAAAAATACAGGACTTTTTGAAAAAGTCTTTTCCTTTTCAGTTAAATAAAAATGTTGGGGAGGCAAGACAGGTCATGCAGATGTGAGGAGCACTAGCTGCTCCTGGGGAGAGGGTAGACAGGTCATGCAGATGTGAGGAGCACTAGCTGCTCCTGGGGAGAGGGTAGACAGGTCATGCAGATGTGAGGAGCACTAGCTGCTCCTGGGGTGAGGGTAGACAGGTCATGCAGATGTGAGGAGTACTACCTGCTTCTGGGAAGGATGTGAGTTCAGTTCCTAATGCCTACACCCACCTGTAGCTCCAGTCCCAAGGAGTTCAACACTCTCTTTTAGCTTCCTTGGGTACCAGACACTCCCAGGATACACAGACATACATGCAGGCAAACACTCAAACACATAAAATAAAAATACATAGATCTTTTTAAAAAATTAAGAAGAAACTCATAAGATCAACTAACCATTTTAAGGTATGTAATTTAGCTGCTTCAAATACAGTCAAATTTTATGTAAATATCGACTCAATCGTCTCTCCAAACATTTAAACTCTAAAATGAAGGCCTGTGTCCATCACGTAGTCATTCTTCATTCTGCCACCCAAACTCCCAACAAACAAAATTATATAAATGAACCTATAAATTTTCTTATTCTCTTTATTTAACATACAAGAATCATACCCTACAGGACCTTTTGTGTCTGGATTCCTTTTTATATTTTAATTTTTGTGTCCGTGTGACTGTGATGTGTGTTTATGTGTGTGCGTGTGTGTTTGTGCGCACGCACCCATGTGTACATGTGTACATACACATGTGTGCAACATCCTTAGAGACCAGAAAAAACACCAGATTTTGGATCAGGAGTTATACATGGTTGTGAGTTGCCCAACATGAATTCTGAGCTTATAGCTCAGGTCCTGTAACCACTGAAGCATCTCTGCAGTCCCACGGTGTCTGGATTCTTCCACTTGACATGTTTCAAGATCCATGCTGTGTCATGTGTCATTCCTTTTGATAACTGAATAATACTCCAGTTTAAGGGCACACTGTTTTCCTTAATCTATTCATCAGTAGAGACAAAGTTGTTTCCACTTTTTGTTTACTGTGAATAGGGCTTTCGTGAATATTCATGAACAACATTTTGTTTGAACATCTGCTTTCCATTCTTTGGGATGGTAGCAAAATTAGGGTCATATGATAATTATGAATTTAACTCTTTTGGTGGTGATGCCCAGTTGTTTTCTGCAGTAGCTACATCAGTGTTTATTCCCAATGGCAATGTACAGACATTCTAATTTCTCTTCGTTCTTGTTACTACTGTTAATTTCTTTTATTTAGTAACCATCCTAGTTGATGTGAGTTGGTAGCTCATTAGGGCTTTAATTTTGCATTCCATGATGTCTTTGGACATCAGTGTATATTCTTTGGAGGAATATCCATTCAACTTTGTCTTTATATGGATTTTTGTCTTTCTGTTGTGGAAAAGTAAGAGATTGTTGTTAATGTATGTTTGATGCTATGACCTCATCAGATAAACAATTTGCAAATATTCTTTCTGTTCTGTAATTTGTCTTTCAGTTTCTTGATAGTGTTTTATAATTCACAAAAATTAATAACATAATAATAATATACATGGGTGTAGCATTCTATTTCAATCAGTGCACAGATAAAACCAGAGTAATTATCATGCCATTTCTTTATCAGTGTCATGGTTTAAACCTTCAAATTCCTCTTTTAAAGTTCTTTAAAAGGCTAGGAAAGACAAATATATCCACTTATATGTAACATGAGGTCCTGCTTGTTGGGGTTTCTGTCCTGCCAAGTTCCCACAGCCAATAAATCACAAAGAAATCACACAGAGGTCTATGTTAATGATAAACTGATTGGCCCACTAGCTCAGGCTTCTTATTAACTCTTATAACTTATATTAACCTATTATTCTTATATATGCTAGCCACATGGCTTGGTACCTTTTTTGGCAGGGCAGGTCATGTCTTTCTTTTTCGGTGTCTGGCCAGGACTGGGGAGGAATGGGCTTCCTCCTTCCCATTACTCTCCTGTTCTCATTGACCCACCTCTACTTCCTGTCTGGTTGTCCTACCTATATTTCCTGCCTGGATACTGGCCAATCAGCGTTTACTTAAAACTTAATTGACAGAATACAGAATTGTGAACACCACTTATAAGTGCATATTAGCTGTTAAGTAAATGATAATTAAGTCATAATCCACAGACCCTGAGAGATTAGGTAAAGGCAAGGACTCTAGAGGCATGTATATCCCTGGGAAGGGGAAATAAAACAGATTTTCTTGGTGGGCTGAGATGGGTGGGGACAGGAGCTAGGGGATCATTTGGGGGACAGGATAGAGGCAGAGAGTGAAGGGAGAGATAGCTGGAATGGTGGGGCATTTGGAGGATCTGTGGAAACCTAGTGCAGTGAAAATGTCCTGTAATCTATGAGGAGTACCCTCGTAGGAACTTCTAGTAATGGGGGTACCGAGTCTAAACTAGCCATCTTTTATAACCAAGAAAGGCTTCTAATGATTGGGCAGGGTTGCCATCAATCAAGTTGTTGGCCAAGAAGATCCCCCCAAACAACCCAGGCTGGTGCTAGGACAGAGCGCCACTCTCTGAAAACTTACAGTGGGTTGCTGAGGGCAACATCCACACAGATAATTGCATGTAGAGAGGTTAAGCTGGTGCCTAACCAGAACTTTCACCCCCATGTTCTAGTCTCTTTGGTGTAGGAAGACACCATGTAGGCTACAAAAAGAGAAACCTGAACACTAGCCCAGCCACAAAACTATCAACCGACAGTCTGCTCTGCCTGCAAGATGTCCTGGGGCAACTGTGAAATAGAACTTGGGGGACTGGCCAAACTGTCTGGTTTAACTTGAGGCTCATGCCAAGAGAGGGAGCCTTTACTCAACACAGCTTGAATGGCCAGGAACCAGAGAAGACAGAGCCCAGAGACTTAGGGTAGAACCAAACTGGCAAAAGGAAAAAAATCTTCAATAAAACAATTCCTAATGACAGTTTACTGTACTCGTAGATTGGTGTCTTGTCCAGACATCATTAGAGAGGCTTCTTCTGGCAGAAGATGGGAGCAGGTGCAAAGACTCCCCAAGTCAGAAATTTTGTGAAGAGAGATTCTAAATTGGAGGTTTCCATCCCTTCAGGTTCGTCCTCTGGGAGCTCAAGGGACTCCCAGGAAGAGGGGGTAGAAAGACTGTAGGAGTCAGAGGGGATGGAGGACCCCAGGAGAACATGGTCCACTGAATCAGCTAAGCAGGGCTTAGTTGAGCTCCCAGAGATTGCACCCCTGCCTATATGTTGTGCCTGTTAGGTTGGTAGTTTTGTGGGACTCCTAACCGTGCAAGTGAGTGTGCCTCTGGCTCCTGGGACATGTTTTTCCTATTAGGTTGCCTTGTCCAGCCTCAATTGGAGGGCTTTTGCACTGTCTTTTCATATCTTGCTTTGATGTGCTTTGTTGCTGTCTCTTGGAGGCCTGCTCCTTTCCGAAGAGAAGTGGAGTGGGGGTGGATCTGGGGGAGAAGGCAGGTGGAGGGTTGGGGGAGGAGTTGGAGAAGGGGAATCTGTGGTCAGGATGTACTGTACCAGAGAAGAATCTATTTTCGATTTTTTAAAAAATTGAAGTAGTTTATCTGCTTTGCACACTCACCCTGTGTGCTAATGAAACCTAGGTCTACCTTTTACCTGATTGCATTTTGTTTACCTTTATGTACCTACCTCTCACCTTCCCCCAGCCCTTACAGACTCTAGTAACCAATATACACAAATTGATTCACTGTTTTTTTTAGTTTCAACATAGGAGATAAAGCACGCTAGATTTGTCTTGCTGTGCGTGTCTCACTGCACTTAACACTCTGACTTCATTCATGACATCACATGTGGCAGAATTTTCTTCTTCTGTGAACACCACATTTTATTCATCCACCCATCCACTGCGGGGTACCTAGGTTGATTGCACTCACCAGTGATCACGGACCTGCTGATGTCACTTCAGACACCTAGGGGAAGTAGGATAGCTAGACCACTTGATGGATCAGACCGAGTGGTGGAATGTGACTTGTGGCCTGCCTGCAACATAGCTTTACACCCAGGATGGTGCCTCTGCTGCACCAGCCTGAGCGCTTCAAGTTGGAATACCGTGTAAGCTTCTGTCTTCTCCGAGGCAAAGCTTTGGTACAGACTGCAAGGAGCTTTCTAAGGGGGCTCCAACCTTGCGATGACTGTGGAATTCTTTTAGCAGTGAGGGTCTAGCATGCATGTTGACGGCATTGGTTCACCCTGCGAAGGAGGACAGTCCCAGCTGTCGAGGGGAGGTCCTTGTGATTGGGGAAGCAGGGTTGCACCTCCTGGTGCATTGCCATCTCAACCCTGTGTGTTTTAAGTGATTCTCATCTCTCCCCTGTACCTGAAAAATGTTGCTATTTATTTGTTATTGTGACTCTTCCTTACTGAAAAAGAAGCAGGCCTTGAGCACCTGTGAAGAGCTATTTTGCGAGTCTATTCACAAAGGGTTCCATTTTGATGAAGTCTAATGACCTGCTTTTTCTTTGCTGCTGTTTTGGTTATCACATCATTAAAAAGTCATTTGAAAGATATTTGTGTGGACCCAGGCATGGTGGTACACTCCTAAAATCCCAACACTCCAGAAGATTGATGTGAGAGAATCATCACTTTCAAGGCCGGTCTGGGTTACATAGAGAGGCCCCTATTTAAAAAATAAACAAACAAACAAATAAACAAATAAATAAATAAATAAATAAAAAGGAAGAAAAGAAGGGAAGGAAGGAGGGAAGGAAGGGAGGAAAAAAGGAAATTATGTTTCTTGAAGTTTGACTATTTTAGTAATGAGCTAATCAAAAAAATGAAATTCAATACATAAAATTGTGAGGAAGTCTGCCATAATCTTCTCTATTCTGCCTTAGCTTACATATTTGCTAAACTGGTCTAGAGAGAGATGGCTCGGTGATTAACAACACTTGTCATCTGCAACTACAGTTGCAGAGGACCGGGGACACCAGTTAGGCACACACACATGATATATATACATATATGCAGGCAAACACTCATACATATAAAATAATGAATAAATCTTAAAACAAAATTTTAAAGAACTTACAAAAATATTTTGTGATTTTTAGAGCACATTTTACCACATTAGTATTTATTTATAACTATGAGAAATACAGAGAATAAAAAAGTCATTAAAATATCTGTTAGTATTATGACCCAGTGTCAGGGATAATGTGAGATATTCCCATTTCATCTGGAAATACGTAAATGAAAGGAAATGTGTTAAGAATTAGGCATACTGGTTGGTATATACCTCTCAGACCAGCTGCTCTCAGCCTCCCGGACCTGAGGCATTACCAGCCCTCGCAGAGGACAAAGCTTGGAGCCTAGTTATCACAGCAGGTGTCCACAGTGAAGATTAGAAGACTCACCCTGCAATACAGAGCCTCAGACTCCACACCTGAGATGATAAAAATAAACCCTTAGTGAGTGTCTTTCCAAATCCATGACGGTTCAGAATTAATTATAAAGATGATGAAGTACTAATACTTTTGTGTCAAGTTCACGAATAGGTTTTTAATCATTGAGACAATCTGTGTATATTCAGTGCTTAAAGTGTTTGTAATGATGTGGGATTGGCACATTGGAGTCTGACAGATTAACCTCAGAATTTCAATTTAAAATATGTAATTGACTTCTGATTTCAAGTCAAAGGGACAAGATTTTTGACTGAGTTTGTAAACATAATTAGAACATTTCAGAGGACTGATTTACTATATTTGTAAGTTTAATAATTTATTAGAATTAGAAGGCTTGTTTAAATTCTCAAGGCAGCTATGCTCATTAGAGATATGAACTTGTCTGGCCAAGTCCTTGGAGGCTTTTTTAAAAAACTGAATATATAATATTTATAGTTTCAGTTTCAAATGCCCACATTTATAAATGTTTTTTAAAAAGTTAGTTTGTGAGCCACCATGTAGTTGCTGGGAATTGAACTCAGGACCTTTAGAAGAGCAGGCAATGCTGGACCCTATGCCAGTGGGGACTGACTGAGAAGCCAATGATAATGGCACCGGGACCTAGCTCTTCTGCATGTATTGGCTTTTTGGGAACTTATTCTCTATGGATGCACATCTTCCTAGACCGAGATGGAGGGGGGAGGGCCTTGGGCTTCCCATAGGACAGGGTATCCTGCCCCATCTTAAGGAAGCAGGGGGAGGGCGGTGGGGTAGTGGGGAAGCGGGAGGGCCGGGAACAAGGGGAGTAAATGTAAATTTTTCTTTTAACAATAAAAAAAAGTTAGTTTGTTAAGTTGATCAACCTCTTAAACCAGTCATGTTCTAAAATTTTAAAAAACGTTCCTAAAAGTGTAAATTTGGGAGTTGGAAGAAATGCTTGGTGGGTAGAGCTCCTGCTGTCAATCATGAGGGCCAGAGTTGGGTCCTAGGAACCGGCACCAGTACCTGGTGGCATAGACACTCTCCTACCACTGCCGTGTTCAGAAGACTCAGACCGGAAGTGCCCAGAGTAAGCCAACTATCTGGCCCAACCATGTCACCAGCTGTGTGTTCTGCTGAGAGACCCTGCCTCACTAAACAAAGCAGCAAATGACTGGACAATACTCTTAACATCAGCTTCAAGCCCCCACACTTTTGTGTGCACACATTCACGTGCTTCCACATGTATGTGATCTGTCACTCATATATGTGGAAACACATGCACATGAGAGAAGAAAAATGTAAGATTTTTGGCAATAACAACAGTTAAAGTTCAAAATATGGAAGAATACTATGGGCTCTTTAATTTAAAAATATGGTATTAATTTAAATTATAGGTAACTCTGATCATATAAATTGATGAGATTTGATACTACATACTAAGTGAATTTCTAACATGCAGAATCTCTAATAATCACACTAATGAAAATACAAAGTAGTGTCCCATTAATCTGTTTTTTTTTGTTTTGCTTACATTATTTAGACATTTGTTGGGTTTCTGCCCAACAAACCACAGGTATTAAGATAATTCTAGCCCTCGGTTTCATTTGTTGTTGGTGAATCATGCAATAGCATGCCACAGGAAAAGAAATTGTCAGAATGCATAGAAGATAAGAATAGCTCACACCCAGTTCTAGTCATGTTCTACACATATTGGAGTTATGTGTGGTCTCACTCTGCCACCATGTCTGTTCAAGTTGCTCAATCAATGAGTAGTCTTTGCCAAAGAGAAATGAAATGAGCAAGGTCAGTGTAGAACAGAATGTGTGTAGGCAAGTCACATAAATTAGATAAAGACTTGATATGATTTCCTAATAGGTAGCAAAGGCAGTCTCCCTCCAAGAAATTTAAAAAAAAAAGAAGGGGAAAAGAGAGCTTTAGAAGAAATAACTATTCCCTGAGTTCTGCTAATGCAGAAATGTGATTGCTACAGTCAGAGTAGCTCCCTGAAACACTGGTGACCAGGCTAAATCTCTGAGGACAGACAAGGTCTTGACATTCAGGATGCTGAGTTCAACATCCTTTCAAACTTCTTGAATGTGACTTCGTGGTTTAAAATGGAAAACATTTGAGAGTTTTAAAGACATCAAAAGCAAACCGCTGACACATTTCTCTAGCTGAAAATAGTGCTATCAGATGGCTGGGAAGTAGGAGTTTAGAGTAAGGTAGCTTGTGTTCCAATCTTGACTCAGTTGCCAGGGAAAGCGATGACCGTGTACAAGTTGCCCGCCCTCTTGGTGAAGCTCAGGTCTTTAGTAGAGCTGTTAGAGAAGACGGGAAGAGCCTCCGAAGGGCGTGGGTGCACAAAGAGCTCCGTGTTGTGATCAATACGCAGGAGCCACCAGATAACTTCCAAAAATTTAATTACATTTTCTAAATGAGAAGTTTCTGGAAAGAACACGAATCCTCCCTGAGCATAGCTACACTTTTGGTTTTTTTCTGTCTTGTCACTGACTGGAAAACACACATCCCTGTTTTGCATTAAGGCCGTGTTTTCATGCTGCTTAAGGCAAGTTGTCTCTTTCAGAATCAAAAATGATGCAGTGCCATCTGCTAAAAATCTGAAGAAAGGACACGAAGGCCGGAGGCTTTTATTAAAATGTCTCTACATATGAAATGACATGCTTCTCATTGAATGGTCATAAATTGAGAAGTATGAAGGAAGCCAGCTTCCCAGCTGTGAGCATCTTAACTGTAGCAAACACAAATTTGACTTTTTAAAAATTCTACTCTCACATGAAGCGACTGGGAAATTGTTCAAGATATATGAAACTTTGGAAAGATTTGACATGAGTTTGCTGTTCTGATGCATTTTTCAATACTTCCCTGGTATTTAGATTAATTCTCACCAATTGGTCACATTCAACCAGTTCAAAGCACTAAGAAAAGAAACCATAGTTACACTTAGTATATTGTTAAATAGATTTGAAAGCCTCGGGTCTCTGGGGATCAAGGTCTGTAGCACTCCAGAGGCCATCTTGAGATACTAAGACTTTGGGGGGAAATGCTGCACAGTTTGTATCTACCCATTTAAGTTTCCAGGAAGACATTTCTTTTGTAAGCAAACTATTCCTCTAAATAAATGTTTGTTGCAAAAAAACACATGGCATTTTACAGAGCAAGGATGATATTTCTCAGAACTGTGTGTTCCCTGTGTACTAGAAAGACTTTCCAAACTCACAGGGAACTAAGACTTGAGGGTTTTTTTTTAATTAATTAAAGACTATTTTAAATTAGAAATTAGTATCTCCTTTTTAAATCAAAGCAATGGGATAAGCTTATCACAAATAAAATAACTACATAGTAATATGGACCAGCTGTGCCTTTACCACCACAGGGAAGAAAGAAAATTAAACTAGGAAGGGAAGCCCTCATGTAGACAAAGAACGTTTCTTGATGATGAGAGTGAAGGCAGGGAGTTATACAACCTCTAAGCCTTGGGGTCTTTCAAAGGACAATCCAGACCTACCTGAGGTGAAGAGGTCCTCCTGGGCCAGAAAGCATCACAGAGACCCCAATTAATCTAAATATTCTGATTATGACAGGTATCCCTTTGGGGTTTCTATGACAGGAAACTGAAATTTACAGCTGAGGAATGCGCTCTGTTGTCAAGCACTGAAATAGGCCTGCCTCAATTAACCTGACCCAGAAGGTGAACTTTGATCTCAAAGTAGTCAAATCCTGAAAATAATGTCAATTGTCTTTTAAAAAGAAAAGTAGAGACACCTTTTAAATAGCATAATCAGTGTGACTGCGTCACTCACAGATCACAGAGCACAGCCTCCCATGACCCTGAGGGAAAAGAAGCCATCATCACACCCAGAAATGGGAGGGCTGTTTTTGTTTTATTTACACTGTTGGGAAAGAAATCTTTAAGGCACACTTATGACTCAAAATTTGGAGTATTTAAGAGGATTTACTTAAATCTCCAAAATAACAGCTTTAAGACAAATCTTATTAAATGCTCCATTTCCCTCTTCTTGTCAATTTTTTTAAAACTTGGCCCTTTACCTTTTTATTTGACTTGGTTCTTCATTATATTGCAGGAAAACATGTACGGTTGTTAACCATCACCTGTAGCTACTGGCACTTCTGAAAGCCATTAGAAAGCAAAGCCTCACGACTCGCCAACATGGTTAAGCTGGCTTACAAAGATAGGATTCATTGGAGAAAAGAGAAACTTTAAATGTTGTGAACAAGCCCTGCTTCTTCTGATTTATTTTTTGCAATTATATTGGCATCACCTGCAAGAATCAGTTGCTCTGTGAATGGATGCCAGACTCCAGTCTTAACACTAAATGGACACCACAAAATTCAATGGACTCCACTTATCCCAGGACTGACTATGAAGCTAGTCGGGTATTATTTGCAAAAAGTACAAAGATGTTAGGAAATCCTTAGATGCCCCGAGACTGAAACTAGATTGCCAGTGCTAAGCTCCAATGTCTACCAAAGAGGAGCCAATACAGGTGCTAGGACAGGATGAAGGATGCTGAGATGGGATTCTGATGGTCTAGTGGAGAAAACAATTGTTCTCGAAAGAAAGGTGATGACCCAGTTCCTGAAGCTTATAGGCTCCTAGTGATCAAACAATTTTGACTACATCTTAGTTTGTTGACACCCAAACTATCTTCAAACAAAATGTTACAACAAACAATAAGCCCAGGCACAGGGGAGCGGTTTCAGTGGATAAAATGCAAGCACAAGACCTGAAATTTTGATCACCAAAATCAGCGTAAATGCTGGGTGGCTATGGAAGCCCACCTGTAATTCCAGCACCAAGAAGTCTGGAACAGGGGTCCCCTTAAGAGGGTAGCTGTATCAGGTAAGCATTGGGTTCATTTGAGAGATTCTACCTCAGTGAATAAAGTGGAGAGTGATCAAGGAAGACCCCACATTAACCTAGGGCCTCCTAGGTCCTGGAGACACACATGCATTCAACACACACACACACACACACACACACACACACACACAGTGCAAAGAGTAGTAAAACCATTAGAAAAAAAACTATTTGAAACTATGCTACTTGGAAAGAACAATAGGTAAACCATGGTCTTTGCTAGGAGTGGCAAGAGGAACAGGTAAGTTCTGCGGAGATCTACTGCATTAAAAGACTTAACAAGAAGAACAGGATGCTCCTTTACCCGAGGGGAAGAGCTTGGGGGCCTCTGTGTCCACTGGTTTTACTGCTGGGTGCTGACTCAGAGAACATATTCTTCACCATTATCGGCCTGTTGCTTGGTTGCAAACACGTATCTCAAAGGAACATAGGTTTAATTTGTGTCTGAACAATGGGAGGTTTGCAAGGACATCACTATGCTGCTGACTCTCTTCTCAGAGTAGGAATCCCCTGATGCGATGTCTTCTAACTCCTTCATCTGCTCCTGATGGGATGTACCTTATCCCTTCATGTGGTACTTGGTCAGCAAGCTGCCTGAAGGTTCAGAAGAAAAGCTCATGAAGTCTTTCTATGCCAACTGTGGTGTCAATGAAGACAATATTTGTCTTCTCTCCTGCCACCTTGTGCCAATTCTTTTGCCCCTTACACAAAACCAGCACCCAACACGCAAAAGTCCATCTGAAGGGAAGTCATCCATTTTATTCAGCTAAATGTAAAAGTCTACATTTTATAATGTAAATGGCTGACATATACCTCCCCTCACCTGGATCCATACAGGAGGAGATAGGTATTCCAAGACTGTATTGTCTATGAATGAACGACTTCTTTACACACATGAGAAAGTGAGATCACCACTAGTCCTACTACCCACTCAGTAGGCTCCACAGGGACTGCTGAGGGCAGCATTTAGAAGAGGGAACTTATTTTCCTCATTTGGGGGTTCTCACTACAAATCTAGACATAGAGTTCAATTCAATTTCCTGTCATAGCCAGCACATTTAAGGGGAAGGGATATCAAATAAGGCAGTATAATTCACCTCTACTTCTGGGCTGGCAAGATGGCCGTGTGCACAAAGGTGCCGGGTACTCAAGCACTATTAATAAAAAAACCCAGCAACAGATATTGGGGTTCACCCTGAAAAACAGAAAACCAAAGCAGCCAGCTACTGGCTCTTACCTCAACCTCAGCCCAAAAATGATGATCCTGCCTCCAGGAGACCTCAGAATGAGACTGTGACTGAGGTCTGGCTGTCTCCTCCCATGTTATAATCTTCTCTAGTTCTGGGTTGAGGGCATGCACCACCACCACCTGGTTTCTATGGCAAGACAGTGCGGCTACTGGGATTAAAGGTGCGTGTCATTGCTGCCTGGCCTGTAAGGCTGGTTAGTGTGGCTGTTTACTTTTCTGATCCTCAGGCAAGCTTAATTTATTAAAATACAAATGAAATGCCACTACACACTACGAAGCCCCATAATCTGAATTTGATGCTAACATTCACATAGTGAAAAGAGAGAATTGATTTCTATGTGATGTCCTCTAATCATATGGCATGTGTCCACATCTGTGCACACATGTACCACAGACAAACGATGTATCCTTCCCATCAGAAGGAGACTCTTTCTCAAGGTATTTTCATGGCCATTAGTTGACACAAAATATGGTAGTAATATTTTATCCCTATTCTATAGCAGTGAAAATGGAATTTAGAAAGGTCAAACAGCTTGTTCAAGATCATATAACTAATAAGGGATGAAGACAAAGTTCTAACCCAGTTCTTTCTCAAACACAGCTTTGTAAATTGGCTTCCTGTTTCACATGGTGTAGCTGGTAGCTCATGTCTCTATTGCCTTTGATTAACCTATCACCGGGTTAAATTTTTGTTTTAATGTTAGCATGCATGAGTTTTTCCGTGTATATGCTGATAGTTACTAATTGTGTGTGTGCACTTGTTTGTGCAGGTGTTTGTGTGTATGAGTATATGTGTGTTGTGTGTGTGCACACGCAGGTGTATGTGTGTGCATATGTGTGTAGATACCAGAGTAGTAGTGTAGCTTCTCGAATGGATGTTATTTGGTTATTGATCTCAATGTATAGATAAACTATATATCTAAGTGATCAATTTTCTGTACATTGACTCTTCATACTCTAATTTTCTGATCAATTTGATAAAATGGAGAATCCATTCTCTTGCTGTATAAGAAGAGCCCACAGTTAGTTGGTGTGAAAGTTTCTTATCTAAATATATACAATTTGAGACTCACTTAGATTGTCCAAACTCTAATAAGTAGGTGGATTATTTTCCAACCTTTAATAAATAGTATGTGAATAATTACAGGTCTATTAGGTAATGAGGAAAATAAGTTATAAGCTAAATTTAGCAAATCTGTCATTCCAGGCCAACTTTCTACAAGTGGGAGTAACCAATCTGACCTAGTTTGACCTTAAAGAAATTGTAACCCCATTTATTTATTGAACCACATCTAAGACAATGCACCATCCCTAACGCAGGTAAATCTGAGGATTCTATCCAGGCATAACCCTGGGTAATGGTGTACTAATGTGATCATCTCTTTATAGGTTAGACAGCTTTCCATTTTGCCCTGACCGTAATCTAACTTGACATCAAATATCAATTTCTGTGCCCACAAAACATTCTGTGTTCCTCTATAAACACTTCAGGTGGAATAAAGGCATTGAGAATTATATTCTGGCCAAAGGTGCTGAAATTTTTTCGAAATTCTATATCTAAATGCCTGTCCTAAAGTGATCTAGAAATTTAGACATAGGTAGTAAATAAAAGATAAAGTCAAAAACATTATGAAAGTACTTAAGGATGAAAATGAAGCTACTCTTCTTGAGTCTGAAGAAAAAGCACAAATATTTCTCTTTAGCTGCATTTTATATATGTACTTACAGAGTGTCTGGCGCAAATTCTGTTAAATATTTTAATACTACATCTACTCATCATTTCACTTGTGCTTTCCTCTCCTGTATCTTGTATGTGTGTGTAAGAGAGAGAGAAAGAGAGAGAGAGAGAGAGAGAGAGAGAGAGAGAGAGAGAAGAGAGAAGAAAGAAGAGAGAAGAATCATGCTGCAGTCCAAGTTGGTTTTAACTTCATGATTCTCCTCTCTTAGCCTCCCAAGCACTACCAAGGGAATGAACATTATTTTAAAGAGACCTGTAAGGATTATTAGCAATCTGACTGAAAGTTTTTGGACATCTAAACTGGATCGATCATTTCAAAGCAAAGAAGGAATTCCTGGGGACATTCATCAGTGTTGGGAGGCATTGTGTTCATAGTAATTTTAATTTACTGCAGAAAATACCAAAACTACAAGGTCCTATTACAAACCCCTTGAATCAATTTGTACATGTTCTGGTTCTATGATTACCAAGAAATATTTTTGATTTCCCAGCTCCTTATGGGCCTTTTCTTCAGGAACATACTTTACAAATCCAATAGGTTTTCAGTATTTTTGTATATTGGTAAATTAAACTTCGGGATTTTTATGTATAAGTCTCATATCACTTATGATTCTTTGGATGAAATCATTAAAAATTAACTTGACTACTATAATCAAAGGAGAATTTATGAGAAGCATAAATTATTAAAAGAACAGTACTCTTAGAAACAGGTAAGAACCAAGGCAGCTTCAGAGCCCAGAAACCAAGGCAGTGCTATGGTCAAGGGTGTGACAATCTTCACAGAAATGACACAGCAAGATATAGAATTCTGTGTATGTTTCCTTCTTTCATGTCATACACTGGAACTCTAAATTCTGGAAGGACTGGCCACCTCCACTCAGATACCTGTTCCAGGTCACGGCGGAATAAGGAGTGATGAGTACGACACCAGGAGCCTATTCATTCATTATAGAAGAATAGCAGGAAGTCATAACACGCAACAAGAGATGAGTATTATCCCCCCTTCAAAAAATCTGTTAAAGAAAGAATAAAGAGATATCTCATAGCCCAAATCAACACAGCGATGACAGATTTCAACAATTATTTTTCACGTGACTTCAGAAGACCAAAGTCTTCTTGCATTGAGACAAAAAAAAAAATTAAGTTCTTAGGGTGGCAAGGGTGAAGGCTGGGGGTGTGAACTGAGGTGAACTCACAGGGGGAAATACCGTTTTATGAGTTCGGGGAGAAGGGACTTCATAGTTCATGCAGTGTGACTCCTCCACAGCCTGTTCATCGATTACCAGTGCTCTGTCACACATTGTGTCTGGAAAAGGTTGGGTGACCTGGAACTTCCTAAACTCAGTTTTCTAACAGTTTCAGCTAAGAAGGTAAAAACAGAGCAACCTGTGGACCCGCAGTGGTGGGAAGAATTCAGAGGACCTGGATGGGTCCCTCTGATGCCGTCCGTTCCATGCTAAGAGTATTTTGAATATTAGAAAATTACTCTTTTATGGACCCAGACACACGACATTCATACTCACTGATATTTTTCTAATTCATAAGATCACAATGAATAATGATTATTATTCCCTCTCCCCAACAATGCAAGCCTCTCTTCTATCCGTTCATATCTCCTACCTTCAAGCCATCTCCAAGACAGTTATTCTCAGCTTTTTCAACTGTTCCTGCCATGCAAATATATTTAATGTTTAAAACTTTATTCATTCTGGTTTAGGTAGCTGTGTGTAATCATGTGTGGATGGTACATGTGTTTGCATGTACGCATGAACGCATGTGGAGTCTAGAGATCAACCTCAAATACCTTTCCTCAGGAACAACGTACCTTATTTTTTGACTAAGACACTCACTGGGACTTGAGGTCTGCTGACTCAGCTAACCATCCAATGAGTCCCAGGGATCTTCCCATCTCCACTTTCAGCAGTGGGCAGGTCACCATGTGCAACTTTTCACACAGGTCACAAGCACTGGACTCTCGCCCTCTCCTTTATATAGCAAGTGCTAAATCAACCAAGTCAAACCATCTCCCCAGCCCTCATACCAAGATTTTAAATCTCTTTACCCTCCCAATTTTATGATGCTCTCTTATGAAGTGTAATAGATGATCTCCAAACAGCTTTTATTCCACAATTTCAACTTCACAAACTAAGATCACACTAGCTTGTGACTATGTCTCATGCGGCACTTGGATTGGGCTCCCTCGATTACTTTTAAAGTAGAAGTTGTTGGAAAGCTATGCCTCCTGTCCCAAGCCTTTCCCCCTAACTTTATTGTTGTAATTAGAGGAGAGAGGTGTGCGGGTTGTATGTTCCCCAGCCGCCGCTGGTCGCCTGTACCCGAAATAACCACATGACAAACTGGATTCATTTAAATACTGCCTTGTCCGTTATCTCTAGCCTTTTCCCGGCTAGCCCTCACCTCATAAACTAACCCATTATAAAAGTCTGTATGTCACCATGAGGTGGGTGACTTACCGGACGGAACTTCCTTCTGCTACGGGGGCCTCATGGCAACTGGCTCACTTCCTTTCTTCTCCTCCCAGAACTTCCGTTCTGTCTACTCCGCCCACCTAAGGGCTGACCTATCTATAAGCCAGACAGCTCTTTATTCAACCAATAAGAGTAATACAAAATACAGGAGAACACTCCCACATCACTTTATATCTGGTTTACTTGCTTTAGAACCTGATGCTCATCCTCGCAGTTAACTCCAGTATTACCCAGATTGCACGCTGCTAATCCTTTTGGTATTCCAGCAACTGCATCTATACCAAAGTTCCTTAAGCCTTTTCCATTTAGTGACCTTTTCTGCCTCAGAAAATGTGCATGATCCTGGATATCTAGACAAGGTATCACAAATCAAACAGTCACTGCTCATAAGTCTTGAAGAAATCTATTTTAAAACAATTCTTTTATATTCATGTAATTGTACCACCTATTAAAGATGAAAGCAAATTTGTACATTAATGTCATAGACATGATTGTGTGTTTTATGTAAAGAATTAAATCTTGAATGAATATTTGATATTATAGGGCGTTGACCATCATCAACATTTTTTTTAGAGCTGACTTTTATTTTATGGTCATCAATGTTGAGAACTCCAATTAGCATAAGTACATGTCACTAAATGGCAGAAATATATCTAGGACCATTTTGGAAATGGTTGAAAATTATGCCTTAATTACAAATCAAAATTCAATCAACATTTTTTTGTGTGTTTTTACAAAATCAAGCCATCAATTCAAATAGTGGTCTTTTAAATCAAACATTCTAATACAGTCCAGTCCAAAAAGATGGTAATTTGATACTTACATGCTGAGGATTGATGGAAAGAAAACATTAAAAGTCTTTGCTTTCTAAATGTAAATGATTAAATAGGAACAGAAGGCTATGTGCCTCAGAAGCACTACTGATCAGAACACACAGCAGTCCACGGTGAAGGGGTCAGGCAGCACTTCCTGGTGTTGGGTGGTAGGATGGCGTGAATTCCCAGAGCAAGGTGGGCATGATGTGTGTTCAGAACCACAACAGTGAAGTTGTGTGGGTCAGCAAAGGTGAGAGCTGTCATAAACACCTTAGACTCAAGTCACTATTGATTTTTTAAAAAATTGATTATTGGTCAGTGCGCCTTCAGGAAATGTCTGTCTACTGTTGCCGGATGCTTTGTGACCCCCATATTCTGTCCCTGGACCCTGGTCTAGGAAGCCCTGATATCCATGCTGTCAAATTTGTCCTCTACAGTGAAAATACTATAAATCTCTACACTAGAGACTCTGAAAGTTAGGCAGGACAGATTCTGGAGGATTCTTAAAGAAGCATTTGGCAAACATTTCAAAAGACTGATATATATCTGATGGAAGCCAAGGAGATGTGGGAGACACACCTTCTAATTTATCTCTTGATGTCGCTTCATCAAATATTTGACAATCTCCCCAGTTTCACCTTATTACCATGTCTGAAAATCACACCTTTCATATTTCCAAGCAAACTATTAACAGAATGTTACAAAGAACCTATTTGAAGATAGAAATATTATAAGCTTGCTACCAGTTTAATATTGATTAATTTGTCAGAAATATATTTCCTCTACTTGTTATGACATTACCTAATTTTACTTCAAAGAAACCTTCTGTCTCAGTTCGAGCTTACTATACTGCAGCTGCAAAACGTCAAAATAAAACAATGCATTTCTAGCATCTTCCATTAAAATGACTCTGACACAGAAAGAACTAGAGGCGTATATCCTGATTGTAGTAAATCCTTCCATCAGTTCAATGGCTATCCTGACATCAATTTCTTGAGTTTGTCTCCCCCAAAACCCTCTGAGGTCAAATGGCCTTAACAACATTGTGGGCTAAGAACCGTTCATAGTGCAGCAACCCATAGATGTCCAATGCATGTGAACTACTTCCCTGCAGTGTGACACTGTGTGTGAGTTTCTATGTGTGTATAAGAATATGAAGGCCCATGTGCCCATGCGTGTGAACTCCAGATGTTAACATTGAGTGTCTTCATTAGTTTCTTTTCACCTTATTTCGTAGACAAGGTCTCTTATTGAACTGCAGTCAGCAATTAGCTAGACTTTCCAGCTACTGAGCCCCAGGAATACGCCCATCTCCCCCATCCCCAGTGCCGGAGTGACATATACAGCCACACTCTCTGGTACATGAATACTTGGGACCCACCACACTCAGGTCCTATGTTTGCACAGCGAGTCCTTGAGCCAGCTCCGTTTTCCCAAGGTTAGAAAAAGCAAAACAAATTTTGTCTGTTTCTCATCTTCCACAATGTGTCAAGTTGTCTATCTCAGATGTGGTGTGATAATACCCAATCATGGCCAAAATCAACTTTCAATAGATCCTGAAGCAATGTCAGCTAAGTTGTACCCTTCCCCAAAGGAATTGTATCTGTATAGCCTGCATCTTGTGAGTCTTTAATGGATAAGGACTAGCTAAAGGAATCCTAATCTTTAGTGCCATATGGTGATTCTGAGCATATTCATTAGACTATGATTTCATACAAACCAAACCACCCTTGATTTTAATTTTTAAATGGAGATAAGATTGGTCCTTATCACAGGCTAGGGTCCTAGATGTAACTCTTTATTGCCAGTCAGAGAACACATACTGGTCCTAATGCTTCTATTATTAATTTTATGAAACTATTTGACCTACTAACTGCACTGTGTTGTAGGAACAAAAGTGTAATGGAGGTAGGAGAAAAACCAGAGGCCATGGAAAAAATGTTGCTTCCTAAATATTCCAGTATTGTTCAGTTTACTTTCTTTTTTTTTAATTGATTTTTATTGAGCTCTACATTTTTCTCTGCCCCCTCCCTGCCTCTCCAGTTTACTTTCTTATATGCCCTAAGGACCACCTTCCCAGGGATGGCACACAGTGGCCAGGGCCTTACCCCACAGGCTTCCTACAGGGATATTTTCTCTATTGATCTTCTTCTGAGGTGACTCCAGCTTGTGTCAAGTTGATAGCATGCCACCTATCCACACTAGAAGACACAGGCACCATCTAGACCAGTATTCTCAACCTGTGGGTTATAACCCCTTTGGGCACTGAAGGACCCTTTCATGGGGGTCACGTAAGACATCTGCATGTCAGATAATTACATTACAATTCATAATAGTAGCAAAATTACAGCTATGAATTAGCAACAAAAATAATTTTATAGTTGTGGTCACCAGAACCTGAGTTACTGCATTGAGGGGTCACAGCATTAGGAAGGTTTAGGAACCACCATTCTAGACTATCCAGGTCTTCGACTTTATTCTTACAACGTTGTTTCATCTCTGTTATGGGTAGATTGAAGACTGACGATTGGTCTCCTTGACAGGGGACACAGAAACAAAATCAACTGAACTCGATCGTATTTAGTTTCTGTTCATATTATATGATCATGCCTTACCATGAGAAACACTTGGTGTTCCGATGTTTAGTCCAGGCGGTGTTATTAATATGGCTCTTTGGCTTCTCTGTGCATCTCCATTTCATTCATTTATTCCAAAAGTATTTCTGGATACCTGACAGTCACCGGATTTTATTCAAAGGGTTGGTGAGACAGTCACAGAAAGATAAAGACCTGTTCTCCAGTGTTTACATCTTAGTCTTCGTAAAAGAATATTAAAAAAAAAGGTAAATGCAGCATCGAGTAGTAAATTGAACTTTACTCTTGTTTAAAAAAAAGAAAAAGAAAAGGTAAGGTAGTGAAAGGGTGTCAATGGGAAGCCTTGGAGCAGCACACACCAGCAGGGAAAAAGGGGCCGTAGGTTACCAGGGTGTCTGACAGAAGATAGCCGTGAGTACACACAACACAACGGCAAAGCCGTGAAGTGGGAGTGATCTTGGCTTTCCACGGTGGAGGATGAATTGCGCTAAGTGAGGGTGGCAAGCGAAATACAATGGGACACAGAGAATTGCAGAGAAGGGGGAAGAAAAGCAAGCAGCTGGGACAGGTGGAAACACATAGCAAGATACAGAGGTGAGGCAGCCATTTCAGCAGCTGCATAAAATAAATGCGGTCAAGCTCAGTTACGATCAGAGACTATTGCACGTTTGGAGTTTGGGCTGTGATTCAGCCCCCGCTGAGCACATGGAAGGCCTTGGGCTCAGTATTGTGCACTACAGAAAAAGAGAAAGGGAGAGCAACTGGGGGAGGAAAATGGGGAAGGGGGAGGAGATCAGAGACTATCATCTGGTTAAGAAAGTATGATTAGCTGTCCTTAAGAAAGATTCCAAATATAAAGAATCAGTATCTAAATGCAAAGATACAGAATGCTGAAAGTAATAGAAGGCAAAAGGCACATTAGCGCTAACCATAAGTAACCCAACATGACCGTACAGACCCTTTACTAAGGAGCAACCAGAAGAAATGATAGCACTTACAAGAATGGACATGAGAAAGTATAATATTCTTTCTTATGATTGCATAACATACACAACATAAAAACACCGTTTTATCCATGTAGAGATACATACGTAAGGGGAGGCTGCTGAAAACTAGGGAGATAAGTGAAATTGCAAAGCCAGGTACACAGAGGGAATATGTAGTGAGTGTCAAAGCTACAGACAGTAAAATAGCAAAAGAAAGATCAACACACACACACACACACACATCCCTGTTTTACTCTTGCCTTTAGAAAACAGCGCTGTGTTGCCAGAGTCTACCGCTGTCCTCACCCCAACAGCTGAGAAAGGTAGGTCATCAAACTATATGATCATAGCATCTTAAGATATATCATATTACAAAATAATAGTAGAACTCAACTTACCTAAATGCCAGAAACCAAAGAGCCCTTGCCTGCCAGCAGACGGAGACCAACAGACAATCTTGGCCAGTCCAGGACAGCCAGAGACTCTCTCCCAGGTGGAAACTAAAGAAAAGGTGATGGAGGCCACTGTGTCCCTACATCTTATGCACAAGCACATCTATAATTATATAAACACCGGGTAACATGTGGGTATGCCATTAGCAGATAAACGCTATCTATCCATGAAAAACTCAAAAATTCTAAGACGTATTAACGAAGTCTACATAGATGGAGAGATGAGCCACATCCACTTGTTTAATATGTGATGATGTTCAAGTGGTAATTTTACACAAATTGGTGTACAATTTAACCAACGTGATACCAGTCATAGCCCACAAGAATTTCATAAAATTTGACACTTATGTTCTTAAACTTACATGGTAAAATAAAGGGCTTAAAGCTGACTAAAAGAGCCTCCGAAAGAAACTCACACAAAGCTGAATGAATAATAATACTTAGCAGAAAGCCAGAGTAAGTAATTAACATTAGCATAAATATAAAACTAAAATATTCTATGAAACAAAACACATAAGGAGAAGCTTGTTGCTCTTACAGAGAAGCAAGTTTCCATTCCCAGCACCCAGGACAGGCAGCAGACAACCACCTGTAGTTCCTTGTAGCATGAGGGCCTGCTTGTTGGGGTTTCTGTCCTGCCCAGTTCCCGCAGCATTTAGCCCCAAAGAAAATCACAC
>JAQHUG010000029.1:6795369-6806524 GCA_028555095.1 Dicrostonyx torquatus
GGCTTCCTGAGTCCCACACAGTGTGATCAGGAGGCTCCCTGAGTCCCACACAGTGTGATCAGGTGTCTTCCTGAGTCCTACACAGTGTAATCAGGAGGCTTCCTGAGTCCTCCACAGTGTGATCAGGAGGCTTCCTGAGTCTCACACAGTGTGATCAGGTGTCTTCCTGAGTCTCACACAGTGTGATCAGGAGGCTTCCTGAGTCCCACACAGTGTGATCAGGTGTCTTCCTGAGTCCCACACAGTGTGATCAGGAGGCTTCCTGAGTCCTACAGTGTGATCAGAAGGCTTCCTGAGTCTCACACAGTGTGATCAGGTGTCTTCCTGAGTCCCACACAGTGTGATCAGGAGGCTTCCTGAGTCCCACACAGTGTGATCAGGTGTCTTCCTGAGTCCTCCACAGTGTGATCAGGAGGCTTCCTGAGTCCTACACAGTGTGATCAGTTTGCTTCCTAAGTTCCACACAGTGTGATCAGGTGTCTTCCTGAGTCCCACACAGTGTGATCAGGAGGCTTCCTGAGTCCCACACAGTGTGATCAGTTTGCTTCCTAGTTCCACATAGTGGGATCAGGTGGCGTTCTGTTTCTACTGCTCCATCTTCCCTCCTGTTGACAAGCCAAATGGGGTCCTTCATGGTACCAGCCCTTCAGAACCCTTCAAGATCAGTTTGTAACACATGCCTTCCAGGGGACATATGTCCTTCTGTAACTGTATGGCCAAATAAACTCTTTTTCCCCTAAATAGTTTCCATCCAGGTTTTATCCCAGCAACAGAAAAGAAATTGATACAGTACCTAAATTATCCTTAAATTTCCAGTCACACTTGTTCTCCAAAAGCGTGGATATTACAATCATTGTTTTAAAACAAGATTTAAAAAGTTAAAAGCCATCATTCACACCTTTAAAACCCATACTTTTTTTTTCAGAAACTTTGTTATACCAGATGGAGAAAATATGTCTCGTTGGAAGCCATTTCTGACAGGAAAAACGTCAATTTTTAGAAACTCTTAAATGCAAACGGGAAGCAAAAGCCTATTAGGGAAATGTATTGTGCACAGAAAATATCTAAAACAAAACACGATGGCTATAGGATGCCTCACCAATTGCCATAGAGTACCCCTAATTAATCACAGCATCTCCTCCATCAAGTTCAGAGCAGGTAAAGAGTTGGTTTCCTAACAGGCAAGACCACAAAGCTAAGGCTTCCTGCGGACCCCCCACTGGGAGGCATTTCCTTAACGTGTACTTATGCTGCCCTCTCTCGGTGAAGGAGGTGCACTGCTCAGCTCAACTTGACTTGCCACTTTTTTTTTTTAACTTTTTCAAAAAGGTTTTCTTGTTAAGAGAAACAGTCTGTTTGGATACAGCATTTTCGGTGCCATTTGCACAAATTAAAATGCTAATTGCCAACCTTAGAACATCTAGAAGTACTTGAAATAATTCTGGGTTTCTAAATTGATGTGACTTGAAGCCAATTGGAGTACACACTCCCATGTTTTCATTTGTGGACTCCAGGAAATTCCATTTTGTAAAAAGAAGGAAAAAATTATCAAATAAAGTGACGAGCAGGAAGGCCCTAACTTCATGGCTCTGGCAAAAACGCTGCAGGGAGAAGAGAAACCTTAGCACTGCTCCTGCAAGCTCTGTGCACTTCCACAGCTGATGAAATAAATTGTGACTCATCACAAAAAAGAAACAGAAAAAGAAAGAAAATAAAAGAAAGGAAGAGAGAAGAAAAGAAAAGGTTACTGGATAAGCATAAATAGAAGCCCAGGCGTGCAAGACACAACCTTTTGTGACAATCAGTTTTAATTTCAGAACCACTGGCGTGATGGAGCCAACTGGGAGCAGCTTGTGAGAATCAGCTGTGTGCATTATTCCCCTACTCTGTGTTCACTGCTGTAATTTTGACAGATGAAATCTGTCTTGGTAGGCGTATAAACACTGTATACATTGACAAACACTATAAATAAGAATTTTGTCGGAGAGAGCGGGGGAAGGGGAGAACATGGATATCACAGACAGGACTGTTTATTAAACATTTAGCATTACTTCTGTAGATATGTCAAAAGCTGGAGGCATTTTCTTTTTGCCAAACAGGTATGACGATTAACAAATTTTCCTAAGCTCCGAACAACAGTTTTCTTAGAGAACACCATTACATAACACTGTATAAGTGAAAAACAGTGTAAAAAAAAAAAAAAGAAAAGAAAGAAAGTGTTAGTGCCTGGAACACAGAGGCACCTGTGGTCCTTTCTTATCAACATGTACAAATCAAACTGTGTGGTTTTGTCAGAATAGACTATTGACATTTAGCATTTCCTCTCCCCTAATCACAACTGTTCCTGGATAGGCACTCTATTCTAATTAGGCTGCATTTCTTCATATTCTCTCTTTCTCTCTCCTCATACATACATGTGTGCATGCTCACTACATGTGTAGGTCACACATATGTGGATCGCATGTACATGTGTGCATATACGTGTGGACACCCAACTCTGACTGCGGGATCATCCTCCATGGCTTTTCCATCTCCTTCATTCGAGGCGATACTCCTCAGTCAGACCCAGAGCTCCTCGATATGGCTGCTCTAATGGGCCATCTTGCTCTGGAGATCCTGTCTTTACCTCTTCCAAGGCTAGACGTAAACGCAGGCCACTACCCCCACTTAGCACTTACATGGGTTTGTAGCCCTGATATGGAGCCACCTTCCCTGCCTCCACCATGTTTTGCACGAGTTCCTAAGGTAATAGAGGGTGGGAACTTTGGGGTAATGTATTGATGTATCCAAACACCATATATTCAGCCACATGACCAAGGCAGAATGGCTGAGTAGGCTTTTGTGTTGTATGGGAGACAGTATATGTTCTGTGACTAACGCCATGAGAGTTAACATTTATCATTATCCAACAATGGCATCATGTAAGTCCCCACTACTGTCTGAATGTTGCCCACCAAGGGATGGCAAAACTCCAGAACCTTGTGGAAGCTTCCTTTCAATTGACTCACCTGTAAGTTTACAAAGACCAGTTCAAAGTCAACTCAAGTGCAATCACTGGTCTCCAAGGCACACAAACTTAATTTCTAAAGTGTGTATTATGTATGCATGCATATACACACATATATGTATGTATATAAATATAATTTTTCAGAGTCTAACACATGCCAGAGGCTTATTTAATGCACTCAACAGAGCACATTCAAGAAGCTTCCTTTTGAGTCAGGGATAACCCATGGTGTGTGAGGATTATCAGGGAGGGTTGGATTGATTCTGATTTCAGTTTCAGGTCTGTCTTTGCTCCCAGGACCCTCTTGAATATGTTATACATCAAGGTTACTGTTCCGTTGAAAAGAATATGCTACTAATTAATTAATGATTTCATATAAAAACAATGAACAAGGACTCTTTAAGTGAGCATTTAGCTAAACTGCTACAGCAATGTCACTAATGGTGATAGCACAACAGAATGGTTGATCAATGCCACCAGCCATTGGATGCAAAAATAGAGCCTTTGAAATTAACGTTTCCTCATAATGAAGACCAATAGCAAAACCATATTTGAAATGAAGCAATGTTAGAAAATATGATCATTGGACATGAAGAGTCACCTCCTTTAAACCATTTAAACCTCAAAATGAAAAAAGATCTGGTGATATAAGGTTGTTCCTTATGTTATTGATGGGAGGACTGAAAAACCATTCTATCAGTAACACAGACAGAAAGAATCAACGCCAAGCGAGGAACAATCAATGAAAATGCAATTTTCAGTGTTACAAGTCATTAAGTTGAAGATGTGTGAGAATCAGTTTTAAATACAACATCTCATCAGAATCTACTGTGAAACCACATAATAAAAATAACTTTTTAAAAACTACACCAAGTCAATAAAGGTGTTTATTTAATAAAATAAAAAGCCTGACCCTTGGGTATAGTTATTTTGAAGACTCTTCTTCAGAGGAAATAACAATGAAACTACATCTCACTGACTACACAAATGAACAAACAAATCTTCCCTGCACCCCTCTGGGCACTCCCATCATCACCCCCATTTTGCAGATAAGGAAAACAAGAAGCAAGGCATTGATTAAGTAACTCACCAAGGGGTTGGTGCTGGCTAAGTGATGTTGTTGAGTTTGAATACAGCCTTGTAGCAATTGCTTTACATACTCCTCATCCCTGTTTAAGATAAAACTACAAAACCCAGGATTCCTTCCTAAGGCGCAGCTTCGGTCTTGAACTGCTTTTTGCCTCAATCTGCTTGTGCGCACTTACTTTTAGGCGACAGTAGTGGCCATGCAGATCTGCAATGTGTTAAACAAGCTTCTAAGGACCCTTAATGCTTACAGAGCAGGGTGGCCCGGGAATCAGAGTCAGGCCCCGCCCACTGGGGGAGAGGTGTTCCATGCTAGGAATAAACATTTGATAGACTTTCTTCCGCATGGTTATTATTTATTCTTAAGTTCATAATACTTTGCTTAGATAGCTTTTTCTTGCCACTAGAATTTAAGGCCTTGGAAAATGAAGATAATTAATTTGTTTCTTTACTAGCTACCAAGGCTCTTGATGCATAGCTGATATGTAACACATGTTTGTTAAAATGAAATTAGATGTCACAGCCATTAAAAGCAGGCTTAAAGAAATTACTTTAATCGACATATAAAACAAAGACGTTTTGCCTAAAGAATTTGAATGGTTAAAAAAAAAAAAACCGGGCAGTGATGGCGCACGCCTTTAATCCCAGCACTCGGGAGGCAGAGGCAGGCGGATCTTTGTGAGTTCGAGACCGGCCTGGTCTACAAGAGCTAGTTCCAGAGCAGGCTCCAAAGCCCCAGAGAAACCCTGTCTTGAAAAACCAAAAAAAAAAAAAAAAAAAAGAATTTGAATGGTAATCTTTTTATGAACGTTTCAATTTCTCCCCTTTATTCTTTGCCTGATGGACTTTTTCTGGGAAATATCTCTTGGGATCTGGGAATGTAGATCAGAGGGCAGAGTGCTTGCCTAGCTTGCATGAAGTCCTGGGTACCATCCCCAGCAGCACATGTATCCTGTGTGTGGTGGTGCCTATAATGCCAACACTCTAGGATGTCGACACAGAGAGCAGAAGTTCAAGATCATCCTAGGCTATACAGTCAGTTCAAGGACAGCTGAAGCTCTGTGAGACACTGTTGGAAGGGAGGGAAGATAAGGGAAGGGAAAGGAAGGGAAGCGGAGGAGAGGGAAGGGAAGGGGAAGGGAGGAAAGAGGAGGGAGGGAACTTCTTTACTATTGATTTTATGGCTATCCTCGATTGACAGTCTTTCCTCTTTCCCACAGGGCTGACATAGCCAAATTCTTAGAATACAGACTCTGTGTCTTCAGTCTTTCTTTGAAAAGGTTGACATAATATGAACTCACAGAGACTCTGAGAGTACACACAAGACCTGCAAAAGTCCAAGCCAACAAAATCCCCCCCCAAAAAAATGAGGGGAAATGCACTTAAAGTCCCGCCTCTAACCCAGAAACAGTTTGCAATCGATATCTTCTGGGGAATGGAAAATCTTTTTTCTCCAATGAAGTGTCACTGGGAACTCAAACCACACTCCAAGGCAGGCCTCTTGTTCAGAAAGAGTTTACCAACACAAAATAAATTCCACAAGTTCTTTGTTTGTTGGTTGGCTTTGTTGTTTTGATTTTATTATTTACTTTCGTAAGAACACAAAGTTGAAGCTGGGAAGTGGTGGCACACACCTTTAATCCCAGCACTCAGGAAGCAGAGGCAGGCGGATCTCTGTGAGTTCGAGGCCAGCTGGTCTGCAAGAGCTAGTTCCAGGACAGGCTACAAAGCTACAGAGAAACCCTGTCTCGAAAAACCAAAAAGAAAAAAAAAAAAAGAAAAAGAACACAAAGTTGAGTAAGTATGAAGATGGAGAGAATCTAGAAGGACACAGGGTTATGGTCAAAATATATTGTATAAAATTTTTTAGAATAATTTTGAAATATTACTTTGAAATATAAAATAGTCATGTAAGGATAAAATCTAAACTATGAAGCATGACATCTAGGTATTTGGGATTTATTGCACACGCCTTGTGTTTTCCACTTTTCATTACTGCAGTGAAATACTTGAGACTGGACATGTCTATAAAGAAAAGAGTTATGGTTCTCAAAGTTCCAGGGCATATTAGTGGTGTCTGCTCAGTTCTCATGGACCTTATGTTGTCACAGTCTCGTACGAGGCCCTGTGATGGCAGTAGTAAGGTGACAGAGACCAAGCTATCAGATAGTGAGACCAGGTAGGTTTATTCCTTTAGAGAGAATTAACCAACTCTTTCATGAACACTACCTTAACTCCTTCAGGGCCAGCATCTCCTAATAGCCCTGCCTACTACCTACTACCTACTACCTGGCATGCTGATGGCCAAGGATACAATAGATGAGCCCTTGGAAGACAAGACCCATCCAACTACAGCACATCCCAACCCTGTTCAAGTAAGTCTGTTTCTCTTGGAGAAGCCCATGTGCCTCCTGAACCAAAAGGTCTTGAGTCACCTAAAAGTGGGGAATGTCCTGGTCGTCTTGTGGCTGTGGATGAACTGCTACCCGGAGTACAGGGTGTCACCTCTGCAATCAGGGAGCACTTGGCGGACAAGAAGTGAGCTAGGTCACAAAACCTAAAGGTCAGCCCTAAGATGATTTGCACCCTCTGTTGAGGCTCTACCTCTTAGAGCCTTCATAGCCTGTTTTGCCAAGATGAAGAAGGAAGATGTGAAGAAAATGCCTGTCCCTTCCGCAATCGAAGCTAAAGTAAAGCACTGAAAGCCAGCAGTAGCCCTTCTTGGTCTCTTCTAAAGCTATGAGCCAAAATGAAGTCTTCTCCGTTAGGTTGCGTTTTGTCACCAGCAGGCCCCTATAGAAATACCTCCCATGTGAGAAGAGGGAAATCAACAACAGAACCTGCCAGATCTTCGAATGGGTTACTTCTGGCTTACTGGGACACAAGAGATTCTGGTGGTGGCATTCTGAGATGGTGGCTGTATCAGGCAACTGGTCACCCTCAGTCAAGAGCAGAGAGGTGAATGCATATGTGCTTGTGCTTAGCTCTGTTTCTGGCTCTTAACACAGTTCAGGATCCCGTTGCCTAGGAAATAGTGCTGCTCACAGTGAGCTGGCTCTTCCTACACCAATTAAGACAATCTCTCACAGGCAAGCCCAAAGCCAACCCAATGTGGACAGTCCCTCATGAGGCTGTCTTCCAGGCAGTAAATAGGTTGTGTCACGGTGACAATTAAGCTAGCCAGCACATGTCTTTTCTACTTCTGGCCCTTTAGATATGTGTGAGCTCACACTTAGTTAAGACAACTAAAAGCAGCAAAATTGGTTTCACTTTTTTTTTTAATTTTATTTTAGAAATAGCATAGCTGTGCTTCACTGGAGAAAAGGTGGAAGTGAGTGGGATGGAACTGAGAGATGATTTAATTTGAAAATTGAATATAAGTAAGACTTGGCTGGAGAGCCCGAGGCTGAGAAGCTGCAGTACTAGATGAACTCAAGATCATTTCTGAGGGATCTGTTTATCCTTTTTTGCAATAAACATTTTATGGCAAGCCTATAACTTCAGTTTCAGAAGGCAAAACAATAGAATTAGCTGCTTGTTTGGTTTTTTAAAGCCCCATTTCTTGCCCAAATTTGAATTTTCCCTTTGTACTTTTCACATTATGAAGTAGAACATTTACTGAACAAATACCAATTTGAGCTAAAATGATATTAGGTTTTGATGATCTACCTATTTTTAGCCTGAGGACTAAGTGATTTTCTGTATTCACATTTTCATCATTTTAATGAAAATGAGGTAATATGCTGAAATGGTATTTCCTTAGAATGTATTAAGGTTTATATATTCTCGATTTTTCAGATATACTGTGTCATAGACTTTTCCTCTAAGTCAGATGCGTTATAAACACGTAGATTAACATTTTTACTGCTAAAAGCATGCTGCAGGTTTCAAACTTAATTCCATTCTTGATCTTTTAGAAGAGCTTGTTCTAACACAAGCAACGGATCTGCCATAATACAACAGAGCTTGGCTAAACGCAGATGCTCTGTGGCTACCCTTGAAAGTTTTGTTACTGCAGAACTGATTTAATACGTGAAGCGTGTGTCTCCACCTACACTTGCTCTTAGGACTGTTTCATTCATTCATCCTCTGAGTGTCTACTATTTACTTAAATATGGAAGACAGTCATAAAATGATAGTTCAAAAAAGATGAGTACCGCTTTCTGACAAGAGCCAAGGTAGTCACTCCTCAGTTGACAAAGAATGTCAATATTCTTCATAACTGCAAGAAATACTTCAGTCAGGGGTGCTGGAGAGATGACTCAGTAAGTGAGAGTGACTCCTGATTTTACAGAAAACCTGAATTCAGCACCCATCACCCATGTATGTCAGTTCAGCACCACCTGCCGCTCCAGCTCCAGAGGCTCTGATGCCCTCTCCTCGATTCTGTGGATACCTGCACTCATGTACATATACCCACATACACCCACACTCATGTGCACATACCCACATACACCCACACTCATGCATATACCCACATACACCCACACATAGATACACATAATTAAAAATTAAACCCTAAAAGTCATTCTTCATTTTTCAGTGTAGACTGTGATACTATGTAGGAGGGTCTGTCTTTATTTCTGTGCTTTGATTGGTTAAATAAAAAAGCTGCCTGGGCCATTTGATAGGGCAGGACTTAGATAGGCGGGGAAAAGAGAAGAGGACTCTGGGAAGAAGACTGGGTCAGAGCCAGTTGCCATGAAGCTCCCGTAGCAGATGGATGTATCTTAGAACAGTCTGGTAAGATCACCACCTTGTGGTGACATACAGACTTTTATAATGGGTTAGTTTAGATGTGAGAAGTAGCCAAGAAAAGGCTGGAGATAATGGGCAAGGCAGTATTTGAATTAATACAGTTCTCATGTGGTTATTTTGGGCATAAGCAAGCAACCAGAGGCTGAGCAGGCCAGCGGCTGGCGGCTGGGGAACACAACATGCACCTCCTCCCAAATTACAACAGTTTGGCGCCCAATGTGGTTGGCTGACTCCACATAAAACCTGAGGGGGCTGAGCGGGCCGGCGGCTGGGGGCTGGGCGCTGGGTGCCGAGAACACAACCCACACCTCCTCCCAAATTACAACAATACTACACCTCAGTTTATACTCCTTAAACACATCCGAGGACAGCTCTGTCATATGGTTACAGAGGGATAATTCAACAGTATTTGCATGGCGTAAAACTGTGACAGAACCTACTAAGGCTGAAGAAATGCCACCACATTTCTCTAAATAAAACAGGCACAGCAAAACATCTGACATGATAAAATTGTCTCTCACCAATAACGTGACAAGTTTTGGATAGATTCCAGCTCCCTACATCAGCAGCAGGCCTTTTGTTTGAGAATATTATTTCAGATGGCCAACAAGTGCTTTTAGATATGCCAAGATAGCCTGCAAAGCTCTTGGCTGCCAAGGAGTAACGTTAGAATATCATTAAAGACAAAAAGCTCTCATCACATGGGAGCCAACAGATGCTGACTATCTTGTCATTGACCATTCTGATGGCATCTTGACAGGATTCTTAAGTATTCTATACACTTTACACATCACCATTATGTTGCAAATGTCTTACCTGATACTTGTGTGCCATTAAGCTTGTTTTATTTCATGCTTGCTGGATTCAAGCCACCTCTCTTGAAACTCAGTTAAATGGTCTTCTGTAAATGATTAAATCTTGTGAAAAGCCCTAGTAAATTTCTTGCACTAGGTCTGATTCCCTGTGTCTGTAAATATGACATCATTGTTTATTGGAATACATTAATGTGTATCTCAATTGCTTATTAGCAAGGAGACTAGTTTAGTTTGCTCTTTCCTAGGTCTTCTCGCTAGAAGACTAGTCTTGGAAAATGTACTGCAGCCATTATTATGGTGGGATTGATGTAAAGCTAATGCATAGTCTAGTCCTTTCTGGACTCCTGGAATTTGCGTGTGGTGGGACTGTACACAATGACGTGGTGATGTGAAGAGAACAGTTCTGGGACAACACACAGTGACTTGCTGGTGTGAAGTGGAGCAGTAGTGGAAGTGCACACAGTGATGTGCTGGTGTGAAGTAGAACAGTGCTGAGACTGCACACACCGTAACTTGCTGGTGTGAAGTGGAACAGTAGTGGAACTGCACACAGTGATGTGCTGGTGTGAAGTGGAGCAGTGCTTGGACTGCACGCACTGTGACTTGCTGGTGTGAAGTGGAGCAGTGCTGGGACTGCACGCACTGTGACTTGCTGGTGTGAAGTGGAGCAGTGCTAAGACTGCACGCACTGTGACTTGCTGGTGTGAAGTGGAGCAGTGCTAAGACTGCACGCACTATGACTTGCTGGCATAAAGCGAGCAGTGCTGGGACTGTACATACTGTGACTTGGTGGTGTGAAGAGAATACTGCTGTGACAGCACGCAGTGACTTGGTGATTTGACATGAGCATTGCACCACCAAGCTACACCCCCAGTGTCCTCTCTCAATTCATCTGAAGTCTAGACAGTAGTACAACACAACCAACACACTATTTTCTTCTGCACTTTTGCCACACCAACACAATGGGCACTGTTTTACGACCCTGTGTACAAGCATAAGAATAGTCATTAAAAACTCTCACCAAATTAGTTTAAGATCCTATTATCTTCCTGACAAAAGGCTTAAGGTTCATTTTGTTTTGAAGATGATTTCTAATGTCATAAACAATTCCTGGATATTTTATTTTACAATTAAAGATATTCAGACCTTTAATTAAACTGAAATATATATATATATATATATATATATACAAGTATATATATATATATACAAGTATGTATGTATATATACAAGTTGCTAGTGCATAATTTGATGTATGATAATTCTTTTAATCGGCAGATACCAAGCTAGACACATTGGCATCAGCTTTTTTCATCTCAGAAAAAGTTATAGAACATTTTTATAAAAAGTGTGAATTTTTTTATTTTTTTAATAGTGTGAATTTTTAAAATATATTTTAAAAGTGAGCTTTGGAAGCTGAGAAAGATGAAAGTGTGGTGGATAGGAGCACTTGCTGCACAAGTATGGGGATCTGAATTCAGATTTGCTG
>JAQHUG010000029.1:6807536-6843720 GCA_028555095.1 Dicrostonyx torquatus
TTTGTATTTCTGGTTCTGTGTTACCTCACTCAGGATTTTTTTCTAGTTCTATTTATTTGCCTGCAAATGTCAAAATTTCATTATTTTTTTTTACCGAGTAGTACTCCATTGTGTAAACTTATCTCGTTTTCTTTATCCATTTTTTGGTTCAGAAGCATCTAGGTTGTTTCCAGGTTCTGCATATTATGAATAATGCTGTTATGGAGATAGTTGAGTCCTTGTGGTATGGTGCGCACCCTTTGGGTATATGCCCAAGAGTGCAATTGCTGGGTCTTGAGGTAGGTTGATTCCCAATTTTCTGAGAAACTGCCATATTGTTTTACAAAGTGGCTGTACAAGTTTGCACTTCCACCAGCAATGAAGGAGTGTTCCCCTTACTGCACATCCTCTCCAGTGTAAGCTACCATCGGTGTTTTTTATCTTAGTTATTCTGACTAGTGTAAGATGATACCTCAGAGACATTTTGATTTGTCATTCCCTGACGGCTAAGGATGTTGAGCAATTCCTTAAGTGGCTTTCAGACATTTGAGATTCTTCTGTTGAGAATTCTCTGTTTAGATCTGCACCCCATTTTAATTGGATTATTTGGTATCTTGATGTCTAGTTTCTTGAGCTATTTATACATTGTTGGCCTAATTCTTAAAAGCAGGTAGCATTATCACCCTAAAGTTGCTGCACAGCAACAAAAATTACAGTGAAAACATGTTCACTAAGTTAATACTTAATTCAATTTGGTCAATTGGTTGCAGTCTCTTCTACTGACATCAGCATGTGTGCATGTAGTGTGCATGTTCCTATGCAAAAGGAGAAATCAAATGATGACATACTGTTGGTTTCTTGTGTTGACATTTTTATTATAGTAACATAGCTGAGTAATTGAAGTAATTTCTCCATACAGGTGTCACATGCTAGAGCATGCCATGGCAATGTTAACTGCAAGTTTTGTTTACATTCCAGGTGCATATTCTGTAACATTTGTATTCATACACAGGAAGTAAAGCACAAAGGGATAATTTGATCCATGATTTGTGTTAGCAAATGTATTCTCTCACCCTCCAATTCAGACTCCTCTGCCAGTCCATTAAAATTCAGATGCTGTAGCATGTACGGTAGTTGTCATATGGACTCATGGACCAGAATGGCTATTAGCCTTTGATAGAAACAAAATAAGCATCTGACCACTTTCCAAAGGCAAGCCTTCTTGCTAATGAAGACTGATTAGTCTGCTGAGTGATGTGTTTGTCAAGGCAAGAGCTTTCTAATTCACAGGTGGTGATAAAGTTGAAAGCATTATACCATTCTCCTTAACTGGTACACATCAGTATCACAATGTTTTCCTGAGTAAATGTCTTCCAATACACCGTATACCACTTCATGATAGATCCTCAAAAATAGAAGCAACCTCACCATGTGTCATTTCAATGCGCCAATTTCTGTTGTAAGACTGTTAAAGTGCATCTCGTATCACAGAGATCCACACATTTCACGCGTGATAGGCACACCGCCCTCAACCTTGTTCCTAAAGTTCTCAGCAAACTTAACTTGATCCAATATTTCATTGAAGTTTTATTGTTCGTCAGGCAAAACCACATCCCTATAAAAATTGGTCAAGGAAGACCAATGTTTAAAAAGCAAGATTTCTCTTCTTTTTATACTTTGTCCATGCACAGTTAAAGTTTCAAAAGGAATTTGAAGAAGGAAAATAGGAGAGAAAGCAGTGTGGCGAATCAAGTTTTCTTTATGAATATATTTCTACAGTTCTCATTTATTTACACGCCAACATTAGTCTAAAACCAATTAAATCTCTAATAATCAATGTGTAGATGACATGGCCCTTTACACTTGAAGTTCTCATTCTAAAGAGAAAATCAAATGACCCCAAATCATCAGGTCACAGTAATGCAATTGTACAGTTATGCTTTTATTGTTGGTTAATGCTTAGAACAAGTACATGAGATCCTGAATTCAAATTAGCAATGTAAAATAGGAAAGGAAGGGATTTTCTATCACTCTTAAGGTATTTACTACCTTTCAAATAATGTATAACAAGAATGAATCAGTGCTTTACAGAAGATTAAACAATGACATGTATGCAGCTATATTTTTGGTATTTTGAATAGTGCTATTGCATATGTTTAAATTTGAAGGTAATGTTTACATAGAATGACACTGACATGTTAAAGAAGAAAGCGTTGGGTTTATATTCAAACATCTGAAGCTTCAAATCAGCATAATCCCATTCTCATCTATTTTCCAAGCTAAAGAGATAATTTGAATAAAATCCCTTTTTTTCAAAATCTAGGAGACACATTTCCTGTGCATACATAAATATTAGTTTAAAAAGGGGGTGTAGGTTTGGTTTGAACTTTAGAAAAAAGGAGTCATGGAAACTTTAGGAGATTTGATCTAATTTAGGCAAATCCTTACAGACAGCAGAATTGCTTAACTCTGTGCTCCATATAAAACTTTATGTTCATATGTTGAAGATAAGTGAAATCAAACAAAATTCATGCAAAGTGAAATGAATTACAACAGGGTCTTTTAACAGATTCAAACCCAAAGGCCGGTTTACTTAAGTGAAAACTAAATTGTAACTTTACATTACGTTTGTAGGTGATAACATAAGCTACTACATAGTTTGGAAAACATTTGTATCTTACTGTTTGGAGAAGCATTCCAACCTTGAGCTGATCCAAACTACTAGGGCTGCCTGTCTATACCTATCCCCTACCCTTGTAAGTAAACTAAAATCCACTCTGAACAACAACAGCAAAACTCTGAGGAGATCAAGCATTTTCTGAAGTTTTCTTTCTCTCTTATGAAAGAGAAATGCACACTGTCTTTTAAGTAGATATGTTTTAACCCTCTGCATAAGAAATTGATAAAAACTAAGGAATATTTTATATCTCTAAAACCTGTCTATGGCCTCCTGAGATTTCCATGGCTCATTATCATGTCTTCTCATAGCTGCTCATTAGGGAATGGTGCTATGACAACCGCAGCCCACAGCACACCAGGTAATGCACATAAATAATGAGCAGACAGCTTTCTGCACGACTTCCTCGTAGCCAACTAGTTGAAACAGAAAAATGTAGGCAATGAAATTCTAGCTCTCAGAACAAGGCCTTGCTTGAGTAGCTAAGGGAATGATGTTTGCTCACCAAATACTTGGCAGTTTGATGGATTTAAGTGTACACTTGTTTGTAATGTGTGTGTGTGTTTCTAGGATGAGAATTCCTAATGTTGCACAGCCCCAATTTTTTTTCTTTTGGTTTTAAACAAAAAATTCCTTTCTTGTATGAAATAGAAGTTTCAAAGCATACACTCTATCTAATCAAATAATTGTTTGTGATTTAATATACACAAAGTGAACGACCAACAAATTGGGTAAGTATCACTTACCAATTACTTTAAAACATATATTCATGACTTTGATGTTCATTTATTTTTCCATGATTTTAAAACATGAATTGAAAATAAAATGACTATAAACCATTAAAAGAACTGATTGGTTGATTATTCCATAAAGATTCTGTAATGTTCTAATATTTGTGTCACTTATTTTAATTACTTTGTACCATACTGAAGAATTCACAATATGAACTCCTAAATACCACATTCATTTTCTTCATTTGGATGCTTTATTCTCCTTTGAAATCACAAGAAAAAATTATGTGGGTTGTACTCAGAAAAATCTCTAATAGAATGTGTGTGGATAGGCAGCCATAAAGCAGTAAAGTAGCTACCATTAACTTGTGTAAGAAATAAATATTGCAGTAAAAAAAAATAACCTCTCCAAAGGTGGTTTTAAACCTTAAAGTAAAACACATACACCTTACAACTTGGGTCACCATCGACCTTTGAATGAACGGGGAGCAAATGGGCTCTGACTGCTGCCGCCGTGGGGTTATTTCTTCATTTACTGGAAATATATTTTAAGATATGAAAAGATGGTAAACAATCTTGAGTCTTGCAAATACTTAGCATCTGTGAGTAAAACCTTTGGAGGGAAGTGTGAGCAAATATTATACTTCCTGAGTTAAAACATCCATGACTGTGTTGTCTGTGGAAACTGAAAGCACATTGGCTTTGAAACTGCAGGCACGAGAAGGGAGCACGGGAATATGCCACTCGGGAACACATGCACAACGCCTGGACAGAAAAACAATGCCACAATGAACTTGAATTAAAGACTTGCTCCATGGCACATCAGTGGGGAGTGACATGTGCTCAATGCAGGCTCCTCTTCAGAGCCTTTAGATTATTTTCTGAGGTGAAATGGGACACTACTGTCATTAGACTTTGCACGGTATATTGGTCTCAACACTGAGAGACTTAAACCCATCCAAGATCTATTTTCCAGAGAAAAGCAAGTGCTATGTGACACAAAAGGCACACAGCCGAGCTCTGCCACTGCCACCATCTTGCTTCCTTGTGTGACTCTCATGGAAAGTCAAAGCAAGTTTACATTTTATCCTTAAGCCACTGCACTGAATCCCCTTTTAGATCACACCATGACCTCATCAGATCTTTCCTGAAAGTACACACTAGAGCAAGTAGCTAAATCTCCCCACAAGAGAATAAAATGTTGGGAGTCAGGCTGGGACGTTTCCTAGTACTTTACAGTCTGCTACAGTACCCATAAACCCGTTTTATCCTAATCCTATCATCAAGCCCAACCCAGGCTTCTATGTCGCTTGTGTCTCACTGTTAAACATTTACTAGTGAGAGACGTAATAAGATACAATCAGTGCTTTCTGAAGTCTAAGCTGTGTTATCTAAGAACATAATTTAACACTGTAAGCGGATCTTCAAGATCGATTCTGCTTTATATATTCTGCAGCAAAAATAACATTTCTAGTAGGAAGTAATTAATTGTAAACCTAGCAAATTCTACACATTTGCATATTTATGTAAACAACTTTAACATGGTTTATTATATTTCCAGAAAGGTTAAATCTTATATTCAGTTTTCTGCTAAGTCTTCTTACATATAATAAATAAATATATATATTTATATGTTACTTGAGTGCATGTGTGTATGTATTCCACACAGTTATATGACATATATACATAAAACGACACATAAGGGTCACTTCTTCAAGGTTCAACTAGACAAAATAAATGAATTGCTATTATGCATAGCCCATGGCAATCCTCCATTCCGTCTCACAAATGGCCATATCGGGATGTAAACAAAACATTGGAGCGAGTCATTCCGGGCGAATTGTATTTCATGTTGTACAATGATGATCTCATGAGGAACTGGGCACTTCCTGGCAACAAATACCTAAAAAAAAAAAAAAAAGATAGTTGAAAAAATTGGTTTGTTGCAAAAAAACTTTAACGTCAATATCATTCATGAAAGGATTACACAACTAGTTACTTACCCTTCTTATCTGAAAACTGTGACTATCACAAAAATACAGTTCATACAAAAATTTCCATCTTAAGAAAGCTGAACATACCCAACATATGAAATCAGCATACCAGGACATGCCATTATCATGGTACTCAAACATCACAGTGCTGTTTGTTGGTTCACAAAAATTATAATTCATTATTGCCTGTAACTAACATGTGAAGCCGGATTAATGTCTCCTTAAAACGTGATAGAAGAATCAGGTACTTTGACATCTCAAATCTTTAATCTTTTACTAAATATTTCCATGAATTTGGCAAGTCACATTAACAACAGTGTTTATTTTCAGAATATAGAAACACAGATCCTAATTGTGTAATGTCTCATTGATTCACTATAACTATAGTTAATCTAAAACATTCTTAATTAGAAGCTTTGTATTCTTAGATAACTCAGTGCTTATGTTACAGATTGATGTAGCCATGAAACCAAATGTATTCCCAAATATGTGATTTTCCCCCCAGATTTTAGAAAGACAAGATAGTATATGTATATTGTATATAACATATGTTTATAATATATATATCAGGTGTCAACATTCTCCAAATAACATTAATTTTATATGATGAAAGTATGAATATTCACAATTAATAATAAAGACTACAACTAAATTTACATTCTAATTCAGGTCAAATTTGTCAAAAAACTGGACCCTGTTTTTTGTCTGTTTGTTTTCAATGTCTGTTTGTTTTAAAAATTGGGAATTACATGTGAGTTTGATACCCATGTTTTCTTTTCCTGTAAAAACCTTGATAGTTTAGTCAGTCCAATATATAGACCTATAGCTTAATGGCCAAGAAAATCCATAAATATGAATGGAAATTAACCATGGTCTATAAAGTCTATGTTGTAGTAATAACTACAGCAGTGTATAGCAAAGTCAGGACAAAGGTATCTATAAGGAATTTCCAGCAACAGAAGTGACAACAGAAGACCACTAATTAGCTATAATCTTGGAAAAATAAAGGACAGGAGAGCATCACTGGTGCCCCACAATTCTGTATCCTGTCAATCATGTTTAAAATAAATGCTGATTGGCCAGGCAGGAAGTATAGGTGGGAAAAACAGACAGGAAGTAGGGGTGAGAACAGGAGATTTGGGAAGCAAGAAGCTCCCCTGGCATTCCTGCACAGATCTCCAAGGAGGCAACATGTAGCAGCCCAGCTGAGAAAAGGTACTGGCCATGTGGCTGACAATGGGTTAATATAAGTTATGGGAGCTGATAGGAAGACTGAGCTAATGGGCCAATCAGTGTATAACCTAATGTAGACTCTCTGTGTGATTTTCTTTGGGGCTTGTCAGCTGCGGGGTACTGGGCAGGACAGTAACCCCAACAAGCCAGCCCTCATGTTACACATCACTGACTCATTTCCTTCTTTGGCCACAGGAATCTTCTGAACAGCATTGTGAATGAGCACAGAAGAAGCAAAATGGTGGGTAAGACCTGTCAGCGGCCTATTCTGTGACTACAATGCTGAGAACCAGGGCACGTTTATATTAATGAGAAACTATATTTACAGTTGTTTTGTGTAAATCTTGAGAAAGAAAAGAATTCATTATAATAAAACTGCAAACAGCATTCAGATTAAAATAGAATTTTTCATAATATCCATAAACATTATTTCATCCTGAATAATAATACCTACTAAACCTGTTACCTAATATCACAAGCTATAAATAATTGTGCCGATCATTAAGTTAATAGAGCAGTAAAATAATACACAACAAACTAAATTAAATCAAAACTCCAGAATGGTTGATGAATAATGAAACGACTGATTTCTCACATCACAGATTATATAAGTTATTTTACTAATATAACTAGGGTAATTTATATGGATTAATTATGATGTCAAGTGCTGTTGAAGTCTTAATGATTAATCTGATGCCTTTCATGGGAAAGCGTCCCTTCTTACGTGGGGCAAAGAGCAGACAAGCTAAGGCGCTTGATTAAAACCTACTAATCCACAGTGGGTGGGGGACAGTCGAAGCTCTGGGGAAGAGGCATCAGGAATAACACAGCAACTTCTATCAAACTTTACACACGTGTATGTGTGGTGTACGTGCGTGCATGTGGTCTCCGAGCATGAGTGTAGAGGCCCTAGGCTGATGGCAGTTCCTTCTCTCCATCATGCTCTACTTTATGTGTTTAGACAGTGTCTTTCAGGGAACTTGTAGCTCAGCAACTCCAGCCACCCAGCTCGTCCCAAACATCCCCATTTCCTAGGTTGTGGGGGGGGATTATAGGTGGCCAGGACACCCGCTGAGGTTTTCTTTTATGTAGGTTCTGAGGATCTAAATTCAGGTCTTCATGCTTGTGGAGCAAACGTTTTAGTCACTGAGCTATCTTTACAATCCTCCAATTAAAATTTTTAATTTCCAATAAATCAGTACTACTGACACTTGAGTAACATGCACAAAAGCGACTTTCTATTGTCTCTCAGTAGATCTGGAACCCATGCTCCTCCCATCTTCAGCCTCCTGAGCAGTGGGAAATCATACCCAGCCTCACAAAGACCTTGAGCTCCATTTTGGCACATGAAATCAATCAATCAATCAAGCAAGCAATCAATCAATCAATAAATAAGAAAGATCACAAAGTACAGGTGATTCATTTTATACTAAACAATCATTTAAATAGCATTTTATTGGCCAGCACTATTCTAATTTTTTAATAAATGTCAACATATTTTATTCTAATAACAATTACCTAAGTACATATCACTGCTAGCAACCTTTTACAGATGAATAAGCTGTATGAAGCACTCAGGCCAGCTGTCTTTGCCCTGCTCACATGGCTAGCAAAGGGACTGGACAGGTCTCGGAGCCTGTGCAAATCTACAGCATTGCTGCTCTTTAGGACTGCATTCTTTGGTCATGACAATTCCAGACACTTGTCATGGTACACAAAAATACCCCTTGAAAACCTGTATACATCATTAGATTAATACTCCCAGGAACATGAAAATACCCAGGCAGTACAGTGGGTGCACACGCAACAACCCCAACTTTCTAAAGAAGCAGTAGTTAGTAAGAAACTGCTCTTTCGGACTTGGAAAAAGGAGAAGTGTGATATGAACTGGGAAAAGCATATGAAATTATACTGGAAAAACACTCTGCTTAGCTAAAACAAATGCTGTGGGTATTGCAAGGCAGTCTGGAGAAATGCAATAGCTATTTGCCTCGAAGTCTCCACTAATATCTCCTGGGAGACTCCAGTAGCTGAACAGCAAATATTACTTTTAAATTGTTCTTTGCATTGGAGTTAAATAATACAATTTGATTTTTTTTGTAGGCAGGAAGACTGTCTCACAGAAGGGAATTTATAGACTATATCTGAAGACTTTATATAAGCACCAAAATACAAAGAAATTTACAGCTTTTAGCCTAGCTTGTTTATCCTGTACCACGTTAACTCACAGCTAACTCGCACCCAAGAGCAATGTACCTGACTGTCTCCATTGACCTCACACCCATAGCCACACTCCTCTTTTATTAGGCAAGGTGTGTGCATGCCTACGTACCCACCATGTAGAGGTAGAGCACCCAGTTAAATTCCATATTGATATAGAACTTTATATGTCATTTTATTGTTAACTCTGATGATACCCAGAATATCAATCATTTAAAACTGATAGGGACTTTTCCTTGAACATGTAAGTGACACTCACCTTAGTAGGAAAAGGACCCCTGAACGCCTTCAGGTAAACCCAGCTTCCTAGTTTGAGGACTGCAGGGTAAGTAAAATTCAACACACTATGGGCACTGTGCTTTTGGAGGGTTTTTCTGATTGTCTTGAATTTTATGACAGAAATATTTTTTATTATTCTTGGATATAAAATTCAGTAAGCTAAGTATATTAATCTTATATAGCCACCTGCAAGCCAAGAACACTGTCATCATCCCCAAAAAGAAACTCTACATCAATTAATTTTCCTAGTTTCTCCTCCTCAGCTTGGGTTCAGGAACTCAGTAAGGAGAGCACTTGCCTAGAACATGTAAAGTCCTGCGTTCAGTGTTAAACACTTATAAAAGACCTTCTGGGGGAGATGCTCACCTCTCCCCTAGTCCCTTACCAGGTTCCAAACAACTGTGGTTATTTGGACGGTACCCATGCAAATCCAAGGCTTAAAAGCTAGTATCCATAGATAAAGTAAAAGATACAATACTTGTCTTTGGGGGTCTAGGTTGCCTCACTCAGGGTAATGTTTTCTAACTCCACCCATTTGTCTCTGAATTTAATGATTTCATCTTTCTTAACAGCTGAATAATATTCCATGGCTCAGTTGTACCACATTTTCCTGTCCATCAGCTGATGGGCATTTAAGCTACTTCCAATTTCTGGCCTCTCTGAATAAAACACATGAATGAGTATCTCTGTAGGAGGATGTTGAGCCCTTTGGGTATGGGATCAACATGTCAAGCATGGTATAGCTGAATCTGAAGGTACATTTATTTCCAGATTCCTGAGGAACCATGACCCTGATTTCCACAGTGGCTGTACGAGCTAGCACTCCCATCAGCAGTGAGTCAGTGCTCCATTACTCTCCATCCTTGACAGCGGGAACTGCAGTTGGTTTGACTGATCGTGGCCATTCTGACTGTGCGCCAAAATAAAATCCCAAAGTAGTTTCCATTTGCATTGCCTGGATGGTTTAAGGGTGCTGAACATTCTCTAGGTGTTTCATTTTTTGAAAAGTAGTTATTTAGTTCCGTACTCCATCTTTTCTTCATTTGGTCTTCCTGATGTTTTGCCTTTTTTAGTTCTTTATATATTTAGATACTAATCCTCTATCAGATGTACAATTTATAAAGATCTTTTACCATTCTGTAGCCTGCGGCTTTGCCTAAACTGACAGTGCCTTTTGTCATACGGAAGCTTTCCAGCTTCCTAAGGTCCCATTTACTCACTGTTGATCTTAGTGCTTGTGCTGAGTGTCCTGTTCAGAAAGTCCTTTCCTGTGCCAACGAGCCCAAGCCTAACCTCCACTTTCTCCTCTCTCAGGTTTAGCGTCTCTCTTACGCTGAGGTTCTTGATGCATCTGGAGTTGAGTTTCACACAGGGTGGGTGAAATATGATTTATTTCCATTCTTCTATATGCAGCCATCCAGTATGACCAGCACTATTTTTTAAAGATGCTGTCATTTCTCTGTCACCAAGCCCTTCCCCTCAAGGCTCAGGGAACATGCAGAAAGATTGTTGAGAGTTAGAGGTGACAGGTGACTCTGACACAGGAGGACTGATGCACAGATGAATTCAGAGACTGTGCCAGCATTCACAAAGTCTGGACAGGCTCACGCCAGATGGGATTCTAGTACTGAGCAGGGGGGAATGAACATGGACTCCCACCCCTAACTAAGAAGCTATTCTCTTCTTTCCCCTGTGCGGTCTCACTGGGTGTGCTGACCACATTTCACAGTAGGCCTCATGCCTAGGAGTAGTTGGCCAACAAAAACCAAACTCAGTGATATTTTTGTTGACTTTTTGCTTTAGTTCACTTTGCTTTGGGCTTTTTTTTTTTGTCTTATTGGTCTTTTGTTTGTAGATTTTGGTTCTTTGTTTGTGTGTGTGTGCGCGCGCGCGACGGGGGGTGGGGTGGGGGGGTGGGTGTTCCTGGGTGTGTATCTTGGCTTTTTGTTTTGTTTTGTTTGTTTCTTTTTTATTATTTTTATTAAGCTCTACATTTTTCTCTGCTCCCCTCCCTACCTCTCCCCTCTCCTTCAACCCTCTCTCTAGGCCCCCATACTCAGGAGATCTTGTCTTTTTCTACTTCCCATGTAGATTAAATCTATATATGTCTCTCTTAGGGTCCTCATTGTTGTTTTGTTTGTTTCTTAAAGAGAGAGAAAGAAACATAAATTTTGGTGGGTAGGGACATGGGAAGGATCTGGGAGGAATTAGGAGAGATGAAAAACATGATTAAATATGTGAAAAAAGTTATTTTTCAACTTACAAAAAAAAAGGCTTTTTTCCCATTTCCCCCTTCCTACCCAGGAAACTTCACTTTTACTTCCTATGAAGTTGTCTGTTACACTTACAGATGGGATCACAATGCCCTTTGGTGTCTGCTCATGACCTTGGCATGTTTGCAACTTCTTTTGTATCATGGTTTGGATTTCCTTGTTTCGTGTCTAACATTCCATTGCATGGCCATACATTTTGCTTACACACTCACTTGTTGATGGACAGTTGAGTTCGTTCCACCTCTTAGCTTTTGTAGAACAAATGCTGCTCTATACACTGGGCACCTGGGGCACCTGGGATGTCTGGGGCTCCAGGAATGCCTGGGGCTCCAGGAACACCTGGGGCGCCTGGAATGCCTGGGGTAACTGGGGCACCTGGGACGCCTGGGACGCCTGGGGCGCCTGGGGTAACTGGGGCACCTGGTTTCTGTTTCTTCGGGGCTACACTCAGATCTGTCACCTTGCGGTCATATGTGCATTTATATTTAGCTTCCTGAGCAATGTCCAATTCTATTCCGCAGCAGCCACACCACTGCGCAGCCTCAGCAGCCACACCATTGCGCAACCTCAGCAGACACACCACTGCGCAGCCTCAGCAGCCACACCACTGCGCAACCTCAGCAGACACACCACTGCGCAACCTCAGCAGACACACCACTGCGCAACCTCAGCAGACACACCACTGTGCTTTCCAGCTCTCCACCTCCGCCAGCATGTGTGTAGAGCAGGCCGCCACGTGACAGCAGCGGGCACCTTATAATCCCAACTTTGATTTGCAAAGTAAGGGGGACAAGGCCTATTTGCAAATGCCCACTTTGTCGCATGCTACAAATGTGAGACTTCTTGTACCTGTTTCTCAAGAAATCCAGTAATTTCTATCCTGCCTATCTCCCAGGGCCAGTGAGTGCACGTGAACGGACACTTCCAGCAGAGTCCCACTAGCAAGGCCATCCTTTGCCTCAGATAAACTACCTTCCTGTAGCTCATTAACGGCACCATGTTACTTCTTAATTATAAAGTATAACACACTTTAAGGAAAGGGTATTTGAACATGACATTCAGTTCAATACACACTCTGAAGTAGCAGACCATCTGTAGAATCCCTGAGCTCAGAATCACAGTCCCTTCTTTCCCCATGAAGCTAAGCCCGTCTTGATCTTTCTGGTACTTACATCCCTAGTTCCCATCCAAATCCATCTTCCATAACGCTGTTTTGCTTATTCTTTATTTCCATCAACAGTCAAACAAAATGCCTATTCCTTTGTACCTGAATAAATTAGTTCCATTTTATGTTTGAGCTTCTGTCCCCCAGTAAATTTTCCTTACTAGTACTGAATGTAATTCCATTGTGTGATCTTATAGAAAACGTATCTATTCTGTTCGTCGTTTTAATTTTTTAAAGTATTATGAGTAAAGTACAGCATGACCACTGTAGTACGGTCTTTGCGGTGACACTCGTGCATCATTGCTACTGGAAAATTACTGGCACAGCTGCTATGAAAATGGTGGAGTCCAGTACCAAATGCTTAACCCGTTTTCACTGTATCCTGTCATGAAGGCAATTCTCATTTTTGGTGTTCTTGGTGAGTCCTGGCCTGCAGAGTTGAAGATGCTTTGTTCTATTATTTTGTAGTGTCTTGAATACTAATTTGCTTATATATATTTCCAAATGTTTATTGCCCTTTGTTCCAAGTTATCATCCCCAAATTTCCGTAAGTGGTCTGTTTTTCTCCCTAGAAGTTGTAGGAATTGTATTTTGCTTTTGTCTCATGTAACTCTGCCTGGCTTGATCTTGCTAAGGCTGGCCTTGAACTCCCGATTCTCTGCTTCCACCTCTGTTCCTGCGTGTTGGGATTATAGCACTGCACACCCATTCCCCCTAACACAACTTTCTCACATTATACGGATTGCAGTCATCTTCCTCTACGCTGTAGCTTTCAGGGTTTTCATTTTTAATCGGCTGTTCCAGTAACTACATCTATACCTACTTAATTTTAATACAAAAACATATTCATCTTTCCATTTATGATTAACAATTGTGATGCTGCTTTTATAATTGTCATTCACACATCTCACACTCATGAAGACAGTCTCCTGAACATCATCTGAAATGTGCACTTTGACCCTTCACGACTCTCTACTTAGCTCATCATTTTCATGGATAAAGTTGGGTTTTTCTTCTACAGGACACAGAAATCCAACTCTCCTGGCGCCACTTTCTTTCCTTTCCTAGTTTTTTTTTTTATAAAGAGGGGGAGCCCTTTTGTCATATGTCAGGATTCTCAGCGCACCTGGCTCGCTTACGGCTTTCCCTAGTTCCACTAGTCCACCTGCTTGCCAAGTTCACGCCATTTTAACTTCCCTTGCCTCCATTAAAGATGTTCCTACAAGTAGTTTACAAACCCTACTTTGAGTTTCTATTTTAAGATTGTCTTACCTATGCTTTCTTTTGTTCTTCAGAACTTTAAATGCTAGAGCAAGCTAGGAACAAATGCTTTTGCTACCAAAAATAAGTCAATACAAAAATGCATTGCAAAATAAAGTAGGATTAAATTGACTTCATGGATGTATGGAACAAATGGAAGAAAATGGCATTATAATGATGATTTTAATTATTAAAGTATGTTTCCATTTTCCTGAATATGGATCTTATATATCCTTATTAGATGTATTCCTAATTATTAAAAATCCTTTCATGGTATTATTGCTGATGCTCAAATTTTCATATTCTAGCTCTCTGTTGTTAATAAAAAATAATTTACTTTCTTAGAGCGATGAATTTCATCAAGATGTTTATCTATATATGCATATGAATCGAGCTCTATTCACTAATAATAAACCTTTAGCTCTCCATTTCAAACCCGATGCCTTTTCCATGCCTTCATCATTGATATGCTTAGGCCCTTCGGTCACAAGGCTGAGCAGAAGTAGAAACAGCCGGCTGGCAATCTTGCCTTGTTCCTCATTTGAGAAGGAACGCCTGGATGTTTAGGAATGTTTGCTATAAGACTGCCGGAGGTATGTTGTGTTGGACTACAGAAATTAGTTCTCTTCTTTTTCTGGCTGGCTAAACAGTTTTCTAATCACAAGTTGAGATGAATTTGATACAGCGATTTATCTGTACCTGAGACAAACAGCAATACGAGGGATCAAACCCAGGGCCTGCCACACCCACCACAAACACTACTATCACTGAGCCACATCCCAGCCCTCTCTCTGGACCTTTTGAAATGGTCTTCTATTCCATTAGGCAGCAAAAGACTTCAATCACTGCTTCTTCAGATTGTGGAATTTATCATCAATGTCACAAGCTAAAATTGCTTCAGTTTGCTAATATATAGCTTCATAGGTTATATTTATGTTGATAGGCTAGAATGAACATTCATTTTTGTTTGCTAAGAAAGCTCTGTTTGGTTTTGGTATCAAAGGTAGGTCTTATAACAAAGATAAACTAAGTTCTCTCTTTTTCATTTCTCAAGATGGGTTGGTAGTGAACCCATAAAAACCTTAACAATTAAAAGCAGTCAAAGAACCCACAGTTTAGCAACTAATCTCACCAGCAGAGCAACAAGCTGGTTCCAAACTTCAGTATCCTGAAGAGTGCATAGACAGATGTACATTTCTAAATGAATATCTCAGTTCCTGTAACAACTCCCATGGCTTAGTTAGCACAAGACTTGGATGTGTTGTCTTTTTTTATTGATATGTTATTTCTGTAAAGCTGCAAGATCAGAAATCACTGTCTACCATACAACTTTTAAAACCTCTTAGGAAATATCAGTCAATGACACATTATGCATGGGTTCATAACACTGGGTGATGCCAACTGCCTCTATTTGGTTTTTAAACAAAATATCCAAAGATGCATCTCCTCCAAAAAGCATACTTCATTCATACTTCATGAATGCCAATGCTACATTCATATTTGTATACACTAGTATTTTTAATCAATTTATACATGTGCATTCACATATATATTGTATCAGGTACTATATATATACTTCATAAATAACATATATATACTTCATAAATGAAAGCAATCAATCCATTAAACACTAAACCCTATAAAGTAAAATGTTGCGGATTCATTTCCCTATGGGGAAAACCAATGTTCTTAACTGGATGGACAGTCACCTGAGTTTTAATAGCTAGATGTTGCATAGAAGGGTTTATTTCCCTCCATTCTTGGGTTTCCATGAAGAGCTAACAGCCACTAGTATAAATGTTCTGCCTTCTTTCCAGAATGACATTATCTGATTAGTAGATTTAAAGGGAGGATACATCTTGCCTGGCTCAGGCCCTCTGCAAGAAGTTACATGCTCACTGCCCCCCTTCCCTCATGGAAGGCACTAAACTATCTGAGGTATGGTAGTAGAAACTCTGTGCTGATCCAACTCTGCTTGGAAAAGGAATGTTTGATTTTGTAATTCAATACTAGAAAACTCACTGGGATCCTCTACATCATTTCCCCAGTAGAGGCTGTCAGTTGAATTCCATTTGGCAATCTCAGGGTTCTGAACTTGGGCAGGAATGATGGTGCGTTCACGGAGAGCTCACAATGCTTAGCCCCAGGCTCATCCGAATACCTCTCAGAAGCCCATAACTGAAGATTCCAGGACTAGGGTTTCTCTCCTGGTTACAAAGATTAGAAGGAAATAGAAGACCTAAAGCAACTGTGGGGTGTGACATCTTCCTCCAGACTAATTAAGAAACCATCCTCTTTCCCTTGCCCACAACAGCTACCTGTTCCACCAACAGAAACTGAGTTTTAAGAGCTAGCATTGCAGGAATGATACAAAAGAGCACAGACAAGTTTCCTCCTATGTAGGAATTTGAAGCTTTCTTGATCATGCCCAGAATATTATTCCTTAAAGGCTCTCCACTTCTGATCTGTAATTTCAAAACAATGGCTAGCATTCTTTCAAATCAGATAAAACCATTAGTGAAAGTTTTATTTCCCATTAAAACTGTGTAGTATAACTCTAATGCCCACTTATTTAAAATACGATTAACAGAAGCTTTTCAGTTTCCGGAGGTCTCATTTATTACTTGTTTCTCTCTGTGTCTATGCTACTGGGGTTGTATTTAGGAAGTGGTCTCCTGTGTCAATGCGTTCAAGTGTACGTCCCACTTTCTCTTCTATAAGGTTCAGTGTGGCTGACTTTATGTTGAGGTCTTTGGTCCATTTGGACTTGAGTTTTGTGCATGGTGATAGATATGGGTCTATTTTCATTCTTCTATGTGTTGATATCCAACACACGGTCAACAAGACAAAAAGACAGCCTACAGACTGGGAAGAGATCTTCACTAACCCCACATCAGACAGAGGTCTGATCTCCAAATAATACAAAGAACTCAAGAAATTGGTCATCAAAAGAACAAATAATCCCATAAAGATAAAAATGGAGTACAGACCTAAACAGAGAACTCTCAACAGAGGAATCTAAAATGGCTGAAAGATACTTAAGGAAATGTTAAACATCCTTAGTCATCAGAGAAATACAAATCAAAACAACTCTGAGATTCCATCTTACACCTGTAAGAATGGCCAAGATCAAAAACACTGATGACAACTTATCCTGGACAGGTTGTGGGGAAAAGGGAACATTTCTGTATTGCTGGTGGGAATGCAAGCTGGTACAACCCCTTTGGATGTCAGTGTGGCAATTTCTCAGAAACCCTCCTCAAGAGCCAGTAATACCACTTTTGGGTATATATCCAAAGGATGCTCAATTGTGCCACAAGGACATGTGCTCAACTATGTTCATAGCACCATTGTTTGTCATAGGCAGAACCTGGAAACAACCTAAAAGTCCCTCGACTGAAGGATGGATAAGAAAAATGTGGTATATTTACACAATGGAGTACTACACAGCAGAAAAAAATGATGACATATTGAATTTTGCAGGAAAATGGACAGAGGTAGAAAACATCATATTGAGTGAGGTAACCCAGACACAGAAAGACAATTATCACATGTACGCACTCATAAGTGGTTCTTAAACATAAAGCAAAGAAAACCAGCCTACAAACCACAATCCCAGAGAACTTGGACAACAATGAGGACCCTAAGAGATACATACATAGGAAGTAGAAAAAAGACAAGATCTCCTGAGTATATTGGAAGCATGGGTACCTTGGAGGAGGGTTGAAGGGGAGGGGAGAGGCAGGGAAGGGAGCAGAGAAAAATGTAGAGCTCAATAAAAATCAATAAAAAAGAACCACAAAAAAAACAATAAATAAAAAATAAAACACAGTTAACTTTGTCTCTGCAATTGTTATGATCAACCGGTTATTATTTGCAAAAAAATAGTTCAAAAAGATTAGATATACTACACAGTGTAGAAGAAACAAGCTCTAAGACAAAAATGTGGGTTGATCCTTTCTGAGGAAAATATTCCAATCTTTTCTGTGATTCCAGGTCCAGTGGAAGAAAGTGGGCTTTAGTGCTCTCGCCCCTGCCACCAAGAGAGATCTTCTCACTGCGTCCACTTCTAGTGATTCCAACCGCTCTTTATTTTCAGATCTACTCCCTGACTCTTTTTGACTATGACTTCATTTTCATGACTCACTTGCTTCTACTCTAAGTAACACTGCAACTTTAGTATAATACAACTAAAGTGAAAAAGGCTGGGAACATAGCACAATGCCTATTCTGTATAAAATCCTGGGTCCAATTTCCTATCACTAAACCAAGCTGTAATAAGTACCCAGAGCTACAATTCATCTTTAATTCTGATAGGAGGCCCAAGTGTATAGTGACATTCTGAAGCAGACGACATTTTTATTTTGTACATTTGCAACTTAACAGTTGCTTCTTGTTAATGTGTTCCTACTTTCAGAAAACTACATGTTTTCGCTGGACATGCATGAGGCTCGATTTTGTGGTACAACTTGACAAAAATTCATCTCCTGCTGATTGGCGTGGCCAATGTCTTGGTAGAGGCGTGTTGAATAAATAAAATTAAACCAAATGTACTTTCTCAGCCGCATTGTTATCAGGGATGAATGCTGACATGCCCAATAATAGTTCATTTTATCCCAGCATTTTAGAAACAGGGATATGTACATCAAACATGCTTATTTCCCATCACATTACACGTGTCCCTTTAGGCTAGTGATTGCTCTTCGGTTTCCTAAAGACAAAGGCTGAGCAAATAGAGGCTGCTTTGTAGATCAGAGAACGGACACAGTTTCAGTTTTTAATGATCCCCTAACCAGGCATAAAAAGACTCCTAACTAAAAAAGACACTCAGTTTTAAACTGTCCCATGCCATGGCTCTACACAGTACTCACAGGGAACTAAGGAAGCCCAGCTTACCTGGAGTTACCCCAGTCGGGACCGACGCCTGAGATGGGCCCTCGTGTTTCATTGGTGTATTTGTAAACCACCAGCAGGCACTGCTTGCAGAGCTCCACCAGGCGCTGGCAACACTGGAGTTGCAGAGGAGTCACTACCTCCGGGCTCTTACTGAAGATGCTCTCCCAAGAGGATCTGTTGGCATGGAAACAGACATGACTTCATGGGGTTCGCTGTTAAAAATGGCAACCAGATAGATCACTTATCTAGCAACAAACTGGGAAACAAGGTAGAAGTGGCCTCTCGTATATGTAAAGAACAGGAAAGCTTTATAACAGATACAAATTAGGAAATTAATCTTCGTTTTGGAAAAATCAAATTATTATAGGATTTGTATAATCCTATATATGTGTGTGTGCGTATGTGTATATATACGACCATTAGTGCTACCAACCTGGATAGCTAACAAAATGACTCATTCCTGCTTTTAAAAATGAAGCTATTCCATACTAATTAATTAATTTGTTAATTGCTCAAATTTTAGGCATTCTAGGAATTCAGGGTTTTTTGAATTCTGTATTTAGCATAATACCAGACATGAAGAGATTATAAAGTCATTGTGATTTAACTGTGGCTGCCCTGCTCTAGGAAACTAAATATTCTCTATATCGATCGTCCTTTCTGCTTCCTCTAACACAGGTGTGGACCCCAATAGTGATGTCACCCCAATGGGCACTCACCTCCCACAACAGGAGTTGAGTGTCCCTCCTCGTTCAGGGAACTGACTCCAAAGGAAGAACAGTTCATGATTCCCTGGGAAGCCCCACTGTTGGTGCATGCATGTGTGTCTGTGTCACTGTTATCAAGTCCAAAGCTATCATCCATGGCTTAAATCAGAGAGATCTTAGCGTGGATGGAGAAGGGGTCGGTCTTCAAACCTTGAGAGGAAAGTTCAAGTCTCTTTCCACAAAAGCCAATGTTTGTAAGCTTCAAGGGCAAAGAACAGGTTTTCAGAAAGAAAAAAAAAATACTAAGGAAAAATCCTTTCCCTGTGGGGGAAAAAAAATCTCAAAAGAAAAATCCAAAGACTCAGTTTTCAACTTTCATTAGCTATTTTATATATTTGGATTTTTTTTAAAAAATTCTTTACATACTTCAAAGTGTTTGAAGTTTCTTTGTTTCATTTTTTTCCTGCAAAGATGACTGTTTATTTTCTCAGAAAAAAACATGGTCCAAGAAAACAGCATGTCCTTAGCAAATGACAGATTTTCTTACAGGGTTAAAGCTCAAGTGAGTTAATTGAAAGAAATGGATTTTCTTCTGGGTTTGGAAATGTTAGGGTCTAAATATAATACTTCTTCCTTAGCAAAGGCATAAACATTTCTGATCCAATTGATTTAATTAAACAATTAAATGCTAACTCAATTAACTCAACATTTACTATTAAACATTTGACAATATATGTGTATGTTAGTGACGCACATTACAGCCACAGATATAAAGTTAACTTACCTAATTAGAGAAAAAAAACAACACTGGAGAAGATAATTAGTATTTATATTTGTATTTAATATGCATAATCTAAAAGACCTTAAATGCCTGAGCTGAGAGATATAAAACTGTATATGCCTGTAAATACACATAAAAAACACCCTATGTTTCAACTGCCCATGTAGCCCACTCTGGTGAGATTCTGATATGTCTATGAGCCTCTATCTTCTTCATTACCCTACACTCTGAACAGGATTTTTCTTTATACTTCAAAACATCTGATTAGATCTGTACAAGGTCTCTTGCATCAAGGTTATTTTTCTTTACTGACCTCGGGATTTAGAGGTGAGAGAGGAAGAAACAGGATAGAAGAAAGATAAACGGGTTTCTTCATTTCAATTTGATACAACTTTTACATATCGTGTGAGGTTTGTCTCTAAGGCCATAGATGCTACCAACTCGGCATGGCTATCCAGTTTGCTGAGTTTGCTGGCTCCTACTTACAGAAGGGAGAACAGCTTTGACTGGTCTACCACTCTCTTCTCCAGGCAAATGTATGACTCAATGACCTATACACGCTTCCTGTGTATACATTCAATATTACTAGTAAAACACTTCATTCTAGTCTATTAAGTTATATTCAAATAACAGCATACAGAACCCCCCCCAAAGAGAAGAGAAAATGAATAAGCCCCAAGTCCTGTTGCCAAAGGTTACCAGAGCCTTTACACGGAAAAGCTGTGACACTCAGCACAGTGTGCCCCTCACCTACTGCCTGCTGTAAGGAGTATATATGAAAAGCTCCTTTGCTACACTTGTGCCAAAGTAATGACAAAAGTTTTCTTTCGTTGTTGTTGTTGTTGTTGTTGTCATGTCTAACAAAGGTAAAATGAGATCGGAAGAGGTGAAAATACCAGAGCTTTCAAATCAAAGAACCCAGGGTTTCCTTGCCTGCTTTTTGAATCTAAATTCAAAGGGAATAAAAGCACATCAATGAATTCTAAAAGAAAAATTAAATGATTAAATAGTTCTTTTGAGTTTTCCATAATCCTCAGAGAAATATTAAAGGGGATGGCTTTAGATGACATTTTTAGTGACATAATGACAAGGGATAAGATCCTGAATACTTCTCACAACAAAGAGGGGTTAATGAAATCCCAAGACTTAGAAAGTCCTCCTATTATTCAATAATCCAACCACTTCACCCTTTTCCTCATGAAAACTTTAATAAAACATTTATCTGAAGAAAGGAAATAATTTATTCCTTTGTACCTTGGAAGAAAACTTAACTGATGGCTAAATGTACAGAGAAAGGAGAAAGAACAGTTTTGCTTTGTCTATTTAAAAATCTAGACAGTCTGTCAAGCAAGTGGATAATCACCAGGAGAAAGATTTGAGTGCCAAAGACTTACCAAGAACATAGCCAAGTGGGAGGGCTGTGAAGCAAGAGGGTCAGGTCGCTAGACGTCTACATTTTGTGCGTATGTAGTTCAAAACTTAAAACCAAGCCACTCGCGACTGCTTATGCTTGGTCCTTAGTTTGGCTCTTCCACAGTTCTACTGTACCTTCTGAAGTTCTGCTCTGTCCTTTTGTATTCCTTTAAGAGCTAGTCTGACAGCTAGCACATCGAGGTGAAATCTAGCCTTCTCATTTCTCAAGGAAGAATTTTAACTAAAAATACAAATGGGTTGCTTTCTTGCTCAGTTACAAATATATATATAATTTAAGTAACTATTGGACAGCTCCACTGCTCCACTGTCTGTGTGGACAGGCATTTCTCTGTCCATACCCAAGAATGTGCCTTAGAACATTTCTTAAAACTTGCTTCTGAACTAAGATCTTAAAAATAAATAATAAAGCTTCCATATGACACACTCCCACAGGAAGTGTTCCGGGCTAAAAGGTCTGAACCAGAATCTCTTGCCCTGGGTCCAAAGAGGACTTGTGAATCCTTCCCAACATGGTGGTACTACCCCATTTCCCCCTTTCTCCATCTCCTCTTCCTCCCCCTCCTCTTCCTCACTTTATGTGGTCAACACCTAATCGTCTGCGAGTCTCAACTGAAATGTTACTCGCCATAGCCATCTTTCCTGAGCTAGAGTCCACAGAAATCTGACTTTGGATCCTAGCACCTATGTTAGGCAGCTCACAAGCACCAGCAACTCTGCCTTCACAGGACCCAGTAACTCTTCGTGGCTTTAGAGATACCCACACTCACATGTGTGTACTGTCAAAGAGACACATACATGCCATTTTTAAAATAAAATATATCTTTAAAAGAATCCTCCCAGGGGACTATGTGGAATCAAGGGGTTTTGGGGCATGAGCATCCAAGAAGAGAAGGACCAAGATATTTGATACAAAAGCCCTGAGCTAAATTTATTGAAACCAGCAAGGAAGATTTATAACATTTTTTCAATGTCTCTGGAGAGAGGCAAAATGGCTTACTTATTTCATCTTATTCTTGGGTATTAACAGACAAAGACAGGAATGGAGCTGTCCTGTTGTTATTTAAATTATTTGTCTAATATTTTCCACATAGGTGAGAAAGAAAGCAACATTTTTTTTAAATTAAAATCATTCATTAAGAAATGAGACCAGATTTCTTTCACCTTGTCTTCTTAGCTGTTGGCTCAGCTATTAAAGGAAGACACACTGATGGGCAATGTTTCAAAAGGTACAGTCAAACCGTGGAAGATCCAAACTGAGGACCGAGCACACGTAGCACCACGTGACGTCACAGAGTAGAGAAAGCCTACAGAGCTCACTTGTGTCTGTCACATAAAGCCCAGAGCTAAACATATAAAACCATCAGCATAGAAGAACTCCAAAGTATTTCTCCTCCACCTGCTCAGGCACGACTGGCTAAGCAATTGAATGCTAGGGAATTGAAGTGAAGCAGGCTTGGTAAATGCGGGCAAATGGGAAATATGTCTGGGGACAACCAATAAGGCACTGCACTGGGAGTTCAACTCGAACTTCCTGAGTTTAAATGGAGGGTCATCCAATTTCTATGGCAACCTGGATAATTTACATATTCTGTGTACATTTTAGTTTCTTTGCCTATCAAGTGAAGATAACAGTAATAGTCTAACTCTAGATATTTTTATGGCGAATATATAAACAACTGTCCTATATGCTTAGTGAGCCATAAGTAAGCAGTAAGTGTGACTTCCTACTGCTGTCAGGATTTGTAGAGAAAGATACCACCAGGAAAATGTGCACAGAGTATTATGGTAGTGGCAGGTGAAGAGCCAGAATATGTTACCAAAAAAGTAAGGAAATAAAACCCTGTGATCAACGAAGTCACCAGACGTATATCTTTAGATGTTGACACTGGCAAGCACCCAGCATTAATATAAGTAGCAGACTGTCTTACAGCCTTCCGTGGTTGGCAGGAGCTGAAATCCCCATGTAGAACCAAGCCAAAGGATCAACAAACAAACCAAACCAAAGAGAATTCGGATAGAAGCATTCCAGAGAGCCATCAGTTGGGGTGGAGGGTGGCTGTAGAACACAGATCAAATATTGCACCTAATTCTCTGGAGGGAAGTCCTATAGCCAAGATTATCCTCAGATGGAATTGCAACCCGGAGTGCTCTTCTACTGGTGAGTGACTGATGAGGGGAAACACATTGTGTTTAAAAGGGGTCTGTGAAAGGCACAAATGACTAGGAGTCTTGGAGCTAAGCAGAATGCTAAGATTGTACAGCAGAGAAAAGAGTACTCTGGGATGCTACACAGGGCTCAAATCATGCAGAATGGACAGACTTTTTCTTTTTTAAAGATTTATTTATTTATTTATTATGTATACAAAATTCTGCCTCTATGGATGCATGTACGCCAGAAGAGGGCACCAGATCTCATTACAGATGGTTGTGAGCCACCATGTGGTTGCTGGGAATCGAACTCAGGACCTCTGGAAGAGCAGCCAGTGCTCTAAACCACTGAGCCATCTCTCCAGCCCGGACAGACTTTTAATATATGAAAGATAATGAGGTTTTTCTCTGGAGCACATGGCAGTGGGCAGCCTGTGTCTGCAGACAAGCTTAGACTCTGACGAAAGATGAGGGAAATGTCAACATTTTAAGCAATGATCTTGATAAACAAATAAAACACTGGAATCAAGACTGTCCAGAAATCTCTTTTATTGGGCATGTATGTGTTTGTGTGGGCGTGCAGTGTATGTATGTATGTGAGAAGTGTGTGTGTGTGTGGTGTGTAGGCACATATCTGTATATATGTGCCTCTGCATGGTATGGTATGTATATTCTGTGTGCATGCACATGTCTTGTAAGTGTTTCTGTATGTATGCATGGGGGGAAGTTTGATGACAGGTTCCTCCCTTTCTTGATTACTCTACACCTTATTTTTAGAAAGAAGGTCTCTCATTGAACCCAGAGCTCACTATTGACTTATGCAAATCAACTTAATTGATATAAATTATATGTGAGTACTATAATTACATGTAGTAAAAGTTCATATTTTAAAAGACTACTATTAAAGATGGTTGACCATGTCCTTTGTCTGCCTGTATAACTAATGATAAAACATTTAAAATTGCAGTAACAGAAAATAAAATGACTTCAACTCACCCTGAGTCACAGAAACAGCTCCACAGTCCCTGGCCGTGACTCCAAAGTAGGCGATTGAACACCCGGTTGAAAATCCGGTATAAACTCAGTTCTTCAGCATCGGGGACCCTCCAGATTCTTGGAAGAACTGTACGGATACTTGATTTTACTATGTCCAAAACCTAATGGGAAAACGGATACTTAAAATAGACATATGTAGACATGAGTTCAAAGGTATCTCTTATCAGGGAAAGGAGTGTTTCATCTCCTGCAGACCAGGCTGATCAAGAATTTGTTGTCATTGAAGCTGGATTTGAGCTCCTGAGTCTCTTGCTTCAACCTCTCGAGGCTTGCATTGGATTGCAAGAGATGAATGTGTGTGTGGAGACAGGAAGGGAGGGGATGGGGGAGAAGGAAGAGGATGAAGACAGAAGCAGTAAGAGAAAGGAAGAAGCCACAGGCAGAAACCCAGACCAGCACACTTGCGAAAGCCTGCTGGTCAGTGACATCACTTGAGGAAGAAGAGAAGCACCAAAACAAGTGGAGACCTTGAGAGAAATGCTTTATGGGAAAGACCACATGAAGCTGAACCCTTCATTCACTCAAATCACAAACCTCAACTCTAGAAGGATTGAAATGTCAAGTGTTAAAAAAATAAATAAATAAACCATTCAAATGTCAGTGCATAAATATCTTCTCGACCCTGAGTGGGAAAAAAACTTAAGTTGCATAACATCATGATCATATTAACATAAAGAACCTGAATTCATTAAAGATACCGTAAAGGAAAAGCCAGACACCGTGGCCCGTTTGTGACCTCAGGAGTGGAGAGGCACGGATAGGCAGATCCCTGAAGCCCACTGGCCTGTCCTCTGGGTTCAGAGAAAGGATCTGTCTCAAATAAACACAAGGTAGGAGGGGCGGCTAGAAGGCTAGCAGGTAAAGGAGATTGTCACCCAGCAGTCAAAGTCTGCTGACCTATGTTCAAGTCCTGTGAATGTGGAAGCAAAGAACCAGCTCCACAAGGCTTTTCTCTGAGCTCCACACGTGCACAACCGCGATGCACCCCCAAATACACACACATAATAAGAGTAAATGAAAAATTAATAAAAAATAAGCTGGAGAGAAATCAAGGAAGACCTCTGGGCCCCACTAGTATGCGCATGCATACATCAACAATATATAACACACACCCACATACATACAAAAACACAGTGTCTAACACACACAGGTCCACAGCCTCCTAATGCTCTCAGTGTGAGGAGCAGAACCCATCGAGATGGGAGACCGGTTGCTGTAGATGTTAGGTTCACTAACATTGAAACAAAAGCACAGGCCATGCACAACTTGATGAGGAGACTATGGAGAAGAAGTTCCATAATCAACCTGAATGAGCGAGACTCAAAAGGCCCTAACAGACACAGGAAGCTTTTCAACACAAATGATCAGGTGCTGGACTCTTAAGAATATACATATTTCTAACTAAATGCTGTAAGAAAGAGATACCAACAAGCCGGGAAGTGGTGGCACACGCCTTTAATCCCAGCACTCGAGGCAGAGGCCAACCTGGTCTACAAGTGCTAGTTCCAGGACAGGCTCCAAAGCTACAGAGAAACCCTGTCTTGAAAAACAAAAAGCAAACAAGCAAACAAACAAAAAAGAGATACCAAAACACAATTGTTTTAACAAGTTCACTGATGGTTAGTTTTTCCCCTTAAGATTTAATTTTACCAACTTACAGATATTTCCCATAAAAATGAAATCAAAAGATCAAAACGTTGGTGGGGGGCTGGAAAGAGGGCTCAGCCGATAAGAAGAAGGCTTGCTGCTCTTGCAGGGGACCAGGGTTCTGTTCCAGCCCATGGAGGCAGCTCACAACCCCCTCAACTCTAGGTGGAAAGGATCTGTCTCCCTCTTCTGAGGACACTTGTTTTCACAAGTACGGAGAGACAGGTGAAGACACAACTGCTCTCTCTGGGAGTATACAGTCATTGGAAGAGGAGTATGAATACAGAGAGACAGGTGAAGACACAACTGCTCTCTCTGGGAGTATACAGTCATTGGAAGAGGAGTATGAATCATTTGTTTCTCTAGGTACTCACTAAATATTAAGTGATATTAGCTGTTGATGACCAAGTTCAATTTCAAGCAAACAGCCATTTCGAACTCAATTTGATAAAAAAAAACCCCATTTTCAGACTAATGTTGTTCTTTCTAGCTGAATACCAGACTACACAGGTACAGCTCCTCACAGTGAAGTGTGTGAGTCACACAGTGGCTTCACGTCCCTTTATCCACTTCCGTTTCTGCAATGTAGGGGCAGAAATGCTCACAGTGAAGTGTGGGGACCACAGAGTGGCTTCACGTCCCTTCATCCACTTCCATTTCTGCGACGTGGGGACAGAAATGCACCTCCTGCAGTATGCTGAGGTCCATCAGTAAGCACGGGGACAGAAGAGAGATAGTGCAGCAGTTCCTGATAGACACTATCCTGAATAATGACTCCTTAATTACAAAGAGGATTTAAAAATACTTTCATGTGAATTATTCACAAAAATACTAATATAATATTCATATCAGGCATTAATTTAATTTATGCTGTTTTAAATTCCATTTAAGCTATTGATTTAATGCTCTGCAATATTTAATGTGGAAAGTAGGACTCATGATTGGTGCAACGTAAGAATGAACAGCAGCAGAAAACATGATAAAAATTTGAATCATTTCTCACCTTTCCTTTCTGCTTTCTGTCACACTGTATTAGGGAATCATATAATAGGCTAACAATCAAGAACGAAAGAATAAAAAGTAGCCAGTTACAGGTTATCCTAAATTAATCTCAAGAATAAACGTGAGGCTGGGCAGTGGTGACGCAAGCCTTTAATCCCAGCACTTGGGAGGCAGAGGCAGGTGAGTTTGAAGCCAGCCTGGTCTACAAGAGCTAGTTCCAGGACAGGCTCCAAAGCTACAGAGAAACCCTGTCTCAAAAAACAGACAAAAGAATAAATTTGAGTTATATAAAATAACCAAAATTTGAATGATGCTGTTAATACTCAGGATTTAAACATTACCCTAAGCAACTAGTTTTTACATTATATTATAAGAGGCATTTGTCTTTCCAATGAAAAGGCACTTGGATTAGGATGTGTTTATTCTTCCTTTTTACATGTACTCCTGGTGATCACACATGATTCCACATGTGATTCACAGGAACCAAACGGAAGGGAAACCAGTGTGGATTAGCAGACTGGCCTGAGCCACGCAGTGTGCGAGTCATACTACTTAAGAGATTCTCTGGGTCATGAGGCTACATGTATTCTATTTTTAGACTCGGAGAAAATTTAAGAGCATGATAGTCTAGTATCCTAATCCACATATGCCTAGAAGCCAAGGATGTAGAGCTGGAGAAAGCTTCCATCCAACAACATTCCCTTCCAATATGGACATAGGGAAAACTCCTCAGTCATCACAAGGGCCTCACAAGCCCCACGGCCCAGGAGAGCTTTCCTGGTCTGGGAGAGCTATGTAGATGCTTGCTCCTTCCCACAGATCAGTACTGGGAACCTGGATTCCCCTTTGAGTCTCGTTGCTTTCAGCTTTCAAGAGGCTTCATCTGAAGCCAAGCTCTGGTCTTAGGAGAGGGGATGGGTTAGAAAGATCACTTTGACAGTTCAAAGGAAAAGAACCCAAATGCTTCCTCTTCTTTAACATGAGGGGCCTGCTCGTTGGGGTTTCTGTCCTGCCAGGTACCCCACAGCCAGCAAACCCCAAAGAAAATCACACAGAGGTCTCCATAAGATTATAAACTGATTGGCCCGTGAGCTCAGGCTTCTTACTAGCTCTTATAACTTATATTAACCCATTGTTCTTATCTATGTCAGCCACATGGTCGGTACCTTTTCTCAGCCGGACAGCTTACATGTTACCTCCTTGGTGGTCTGTGTAGGAATGCCAGGAAAGCTTCCTGCTTCCCAAATTCTCCTGTTCTCCCCTCTACTTCCTGTCTGGTTTTCCCGCCTATACTTTCTGCCTGGCCAATCAGCATTTATTTAAAACATGATTGACAGAATACAGACAATTCCCCCGTACCAGTCTTCAGTATTCTGAAACCTTGGGTAAGTTCTTTGCTAACAAAAACAGTATCTGCATGTCAGCCTAGGGAATTCTGGATTTTTTTAGATTTTTTTTATTTTTATTTTTTAAGATTTAAAAAAAATTTTAGAAAAACCATCTTTTCTCATTTTACATGACAAATCCATTTCACACTCCTTTTCCTCCTCTGCCTTCTCCCCCAACTCATTTACCACCAATCCCACTCCCTATCCACTCCTCAGAGAGGGTAAGGTTTCCCATGGGAAGTCAACAAAGTCTAGCACATTGCTTTGAGGCAGGACTAAGGCCCTCCTCCCCATTATATCTAGGCTGAGCAAGGTATCCCTCGAGAGAGAATGGGTTCCAAAAAGCCAGTTCAAGTAGTAGGGATAAATCCTGGTCTCACTGTCAGTGGCCCCACAGTCTACCCGAGCCATACAACTGTCATCCACATTCAGAGGGCTTAGTCTGGTCCTATGCTGGTTCTCTCACTGTCAGGCTGGAGTTGGAAGGCTTCCATCAGCTCAGGTAAACTGTTTCAGTGGGTATCCCTGGTGTAGAAGGGTCCTTTTGTATTTGGGTTGCTTTCACTGGTTAATAAAGAGACTTCTTTGGCCTTTTGAAAGGGCAGCCCTTAGGTGGGCGTAGTAGACAGAACAGAATCCTGGGAAGAAGGGAAGTGTGGCAGATGCCATGCTTCTCCGGCCCAAGATGGACGTTGACCACGTGGTGATACACAGATTACTAGATATGGGTTAAACTAATATGTAAGAGTTAGCCAACAAGGGGCTAGAACTAATGGCCAGGCAGTGATTTAATTAATACAATTTCTGTGTGGTTATTTCAGGTGTAAGCTAGCCAGGTGCCGGGAACACAGCCCGCCCCCTTTGGGACCCAGCCTGCGCCCATTGCAACATATCCCCATCATGGTCTTGACCTCTATGCTTGTATTCTCACTCCTCCCTCTCTTCGACTGTACTTTAGGAGTTCAGCCCAATGCTGCACTGTGGTTCTCTGTAAGACCCTAAGCAATAGTGGAGAGGGTGCCTGAAGGATCTTGCCCTGTAGTCAGATTAGGAATTCTGTATCTTAAGACAGCATCACATAGTAGAGACAAGCTACTTACCACCAACCCACAGCAGGGGCCCTCAGTGACCAGATCTTCCTCCATCAGTCACCCCACTTTAAATTCCCATTCAGTTAACAACAGAGAAATGATGCCCAGTCACACATTTGCCCTGTCCACAGGGGCTTAGAACAAAGTCTACCACTTACCAACTGCTTATGAAGCAAAACCTATGCAGACGAGGCAAAAACCAGAGCTTAGATTTATTCTAGGCACGTCTGCATATATTAAATCCTTAAATCTCAAAACAAAAACATAACATAAGCACTGCTGGTCCATGGCCTCTTTCCAAAACTCCTGAGGCTGGAATCAATGATCACACACACTAATATTTCTATAGGAAAAGATGAAAATATTGAAAGCAAGATATAGAGAGAGTGAGTTCAAGTGGGTTAGGCTTTGGCATCCAATGATTATGTAAACTTGCAATGTCCAGAAGAGAAAGCAACTTCTCTAAGATTACAAGTCACACAGATCTCAGCCTCTCCCAATACTGCGGCACAGTCTTGTCTTCTCTAGAGCCAACAGCAAGAGCCTTGGAGACAAACCCTGACCTTGTCTCCATAGATTCAGACCCATTCTAACAAGTGACACTTAGGAACATAGGTGAAGTCACTGTACAGACAAGGGTGATAGACACCTCCTTCTTGTCCTCTGTGCCCATTGGATTTGGACTGGATTGCTTAAAGGCGTTGTGGACAAGGCAAAGATGGTTGTATCTTCAGCAAACTACCCACAGGAAGGCAAAGGGCATGCAGGCCAGAAATCAGAGCCAGACTGGGATGAGGAAAATCTATTGCTTATTCTGTTAGTAATATACTTTTGGATTCCTGGTATGATCTTGTTAGACAACTTTAAACTTTAAATAACTGGCCCTAAAATTGCTATAGAGCTGATGATAACAGTGACTTTATAATCCTCCTACCTTCATTGCCTGAGTTCTGGGATTACAGGCATGTGACACCATGTCCAGCCCCCCGAATTCAAGAGCTTTGCATTACAAGTCACTCAGATCTCAGCCTCTCTGAGACCTCTCTAGGCAAGGTTCCACCCACCGTGCTACATCCCCAGCCCAGAGCTGAATAATTTATGAAGTATAATAATAAATGGCCAGCATGGGATTCTCATGGTTATCTGTGGGCCCAAGCAAAGCTAACATATAAAAAGCCTAAGTATCGTTTCTTTATAAAATGAATTTTCAGAGCATCCCAATCCAACATTAAGCTCTCTGTGGAAAAAAGTAAATGGAAGATTCAGTGAATAGCAACGTTGATAAAAATGAAAGGATTTGCCTCTGTGTGAAATACAGCACATCTGAAGGCATAAAGCACACTGACAGATACATAGTTTGCCACTACAGATGCTGAAGGACAAACTGCCACACACGGCTGAGCAGTCGGCCCTAAATTCAAATAATGGCAAGAGGTGAAGACGGTGCCGAAGCAACATTGAAATCACTGTGTGCCGCACTGATGATGCGTGGTGATAGGGTAAAGGCATATTTGCTGACACAAAATGAACCGCTAAGAACAGCATCCCTGTCAGCCCAAATGAAACAGAGAAGGGAAATAGCAGCCCTGAAATACAGGCGGGCAAGCAGCAGCTAAGATAGGTGTGGAAGAGAATTTGCTACCAAGAAGCGCTAGGAAACAAGGATCCATTAGGAGCCCCAAACCAGATGCAAATAGAATATGACAACATAGCTGATTTCTCTCTACCCCCAATCTTAGTTTGTGCCTAAATGTGGCAACGGAGAATGTGCTTTTCAGCAAATTGGGCGTTCTTCACAGCCCATCAACACGGCGGCACACTCAGACTTCATATAAATTCCTCACGGAATGTCTGAAGCACAGCTCTTGGCAGGAGGCTAGACTGCAAGACTGTAGGTTTGCCACAACCTGATGTTAAGTAAGAGTAACTATTCTCACCTTCACCCACTGAGGACTCTCCTCAGTATTTAACTCCTGAGTTCCAGGAATTAAATTTATATTTTATCGCCATCATATTTTATACCCCTTAAGGAAAATGTGGAGAAAGGCAAATCGTCTTATTCTTTAAGAACACACACACACACATGCGCGCGCGCGCACACACACACACACACACACATGCGCACACACACACACACATGCGCACACACACACACACACATGCACACACACACACATGCGCACACACAATCATGGGCAAGCATGGGGGAGTCTCTATGGATCTGGCAAGTTAAGCTCTGAATGTCACAGCACTCTAATGAAGCATCAGCAATGTCACTGTCCTGAAACAGAAAAAGAAAGGTAAATATGTATTTCAACAGTAGCCTCAGAATGGAAGTACAAATGCTTAGAATGTGCCAATCCCTCCATTGTGTCTGCAGAATCCATGATTTAATGAGAAAAATAAACGAAGGAACTTTCACAGACCCTACAGCACCTAGCTGAGTTCATGAACAAAACCGGCAATCAATAAAGGCTTGTCAAATTAAATCAAGTAACACATAACCTGTGTGACAGCCATGGATACAGGCAAGTCAGATCAATCCGGTTTAAAGAGCTGGGTCATTTGATGCTTTCCCATTCAGAATGGGAAGGACTGTCAATGTGCTACCTGGGCTGCTCCCAGCCAAAGAGTGAACATGGCGGCGGGGGGGGGGACCACAGTCCAGGCACTTCTGCCCAGGGCCAACCCTCCAACCTGCAGTTTTGTTGTCTACTCTCTCCATCAGCCTGCCCAAAGCTTTCTTAACATTAAGTCTGAGGTCATTTCCACCGGAGCCAGCCCTTTTGTTCGTGTGCATCTGACCTGTGCTCCAGTTGAACTCCTCTCCCTGCCTCCTTCAGATCCCTCCCCATTTCTCCCTGTTGGGTGTTCCCGATGGAAACCTCCTTCACTTCTAATTATCCCTGCTTAGCAACGGCCTCCCAGCGGAGTAAAGTGGCAGAGCTTGCCAGCCATGATTGACTATTATCACAGCTGAAAGAATGATGCATCTGATTAATCCAATTCTAAGACGTTAATTAAACCTTTGGCTTTCTAAATGGGTAACATTTTATAATAGCTAACGGCACCTTCTATGGCTGACCTGCATTTCTTTATTTCTTCCTGTCTAGCTTTGTAAGGAAGTAACACCAGATTAGCCACAGATCAATACGGTAAGTCAACAGGCCATAGTTATATCTCATTTCTACACATTCTGTACAGAATTCCACGCACAAAGTTCAAGTGCACACAATGTTTCTTTTTCTCCCAAGAGCTGTTCAGTGCCTAGAGCTACACATCTCAGAGAAGGTCTGATAAGCCACGAGGAGGAAGGGTAAGAGCCTATCAAACCCACATCCAAACTCCCCGAAGTCCCAGGACTCTGTCCACCTCCTGCCACTGACTCTCTTATTCCCCACATAAAGCTTTCTGGTCAGTTCGCTTTGGCTTGCTACTTTAGCTCTCTTGTCATCGAAAGAACATAGTTTGGTCAGTCATTTGGTACTCATTCCACTTCTGATTTCACTGGAAATATGAAGAAAAAAATTATATATTGAATTTATAATACAGTTAAATCAGTTAGTCACATTATAATGTGTCCCAATGATCCTTAACATGATAATTCAACACTTTTATTTCTGCCTGAGGTACATTTTAAGCATTTCAGGTAATTAATTTCCATACTCGGGATTAAGCAGGAAAAAAGTGTTTAAAGTTTTAATTAAAACCATAAATCTTTGTTTACACTGAAGCTCAGCGCCTCCCTTGCTGGCTGCTGTGATGAAGTGTGTCCATGGGTGTGCTCACCCACGCTTCTTTTCACAGACGTTAGTGGAAGAGCTATCGATTCTGCACAGTTACTTTTACAAAGATGTTAAATTCTACACAATTGACAACTTAGACTCGAATGAAGACTTATGGGAGAGACCGCCGAAAGCCGGCCTGCCATAGAAGAACACCATCACGGAAGGACAGCTGCTGAGAGCCCTTCCCCGCTGCTCTTCCCAGGTGGGCTCGTCCCTCGCTATTCTGAGGAAATGGAGGAAGCCTCTCGAAGAACAGAATAGGTGCAGAAAGGAAAGGGAGCTGTGGTAACCATGACCACAGCAAGAAAAACGGCTACAAATGAGTTGCACGTGGGGGTTCCAGAGCCTCTGTCTCGCAGTTCTCCGCCACATCCAGAGGCCTCCTGGCAAGATCCACTTTTCTCTAATTAATATCAGCCCTTTCTATTGTTTGAGTGCCAGAATCCAAGACATGAATTCTTCAGCCCAAAGTAGAACTGTCTATTCAATAAACCATGTAGGAGAATGACCATAACTGTTGAGCTTGTGTGAACTATGAGACATTATTAGCTGGGTTTCGGGGGGGTGGGTACCTTATTGTGTCTTAAAACACACAGGAAATATAATACCTTTGGATAGTAATTGACCAAAGGAAGTACCAAAATAGGAGTCCGAAAAGGGGGTAAAATCTGTATAAATTGAAAATAAAGATTCCGGAACCTCACACTGGTAATGTCTCTTCATCCCCTCGAACAGCCTCCCAGGAACTCTTAACTGAAGAGCACACAAGCATTCGTGTGGTAAATTACCATGACGAAGCTGGTGTTACGGCACATACATGTGCCAGTAAATTCACAGGCAAGTACTTATGTTCACTTTAAAATCTCAAATCCCACTAAGCATGACCCTTAAACATATGAAAGAGTCCTTTCTACTCACAGACTACATTCTACCCAAGACCATCAGATGCTCATCCCATATGTCCCAGCATCCTTACACCACATGCAAAACACGAAATACCATTTCACGTGTTGCTGCATTCATGTATATGCCAGGTTACGAAAGAAAGGAGGGTACAGACAGATGCCAGCTTGCTGATAAGAAAACTCAAACACCAAGTCTAGATTGAACTGATCTCACGAATGTGTACAGCAAACTTCCCGCCAGTGACTATCCATGAGACTTGGTCACGTTGGGACAGGTTAGAGCAAACCGACTCTATCTGAGATGCTAGAGCCAGAGAGGAAGGGCAGTCAGTGATGTTTGAAATTGAGGATTACAGATGCTGCCAAGTGCCAATCCCCAATAGTTAGAGCCCAGAGGTATAAGCCTCCAAACTGAGAGTCTAAGCCTCTAAAGAATTGGTGCTGTCAGTCTCATGGTTGACTCATCCTTCTCTAGGGCTGTGACACTGGTCATGACCACCCCGCACTGACAGAAGTTTTCTCTTCCCACGCCCAGACCCTCTGGATAGAACAGAAGGACCCCAGGCAGGTGGCTGAGAGTATCTTAGTCTATAGTGATATTTTATTTAAGTTTTATTAAATAAAGTTTGCCTGAAGATCAGAAGGTAAAACTAAACCACTAAAGGCCAGCCAGTGGTGTCATACACCTTTAATTTCAGGATTTCAGATATCTGTGAGTTCGAGGCCAGCCTGGTCTAGTTCCATCCAGGACAGCCAAAGATACACAAAGAAATCCTGTCTCAAAAAAAATTAAAAAATAAAAATAAAAGAAATATAGTAAAAAGAAAAGCCACGTAAAGATAGAAAATACGCAGAGAGTCTGGATAGTGTATGTTATTGTGTTGTCTTTGAATTTTTTGACTGTTGAGGAAGGAGCAACAGCTACTAAAGGACACTTGACTATAAATGCTGTTGGATTAAACCAACCTATATATTTTAAAAAATATCTTGACTTCAAAATTTAAGTCAAAAGACATGTTACTTAGGGAGAGAGGTTCTGCTTTTATATCCACAGGAAATAAGAGGCTGTGGATTCATTCTCAGTTAAGAAAACTCAGGCTTGATCAAGGGAGACCCCCTGATCAGTCTCCGGCACGAGCAGATGGCTCGGATGACTCAGTGTCTCAGAGCATATGCTGTAGTTTCTTCTGAGTTCTGCATCCATAACAATATTAAGGCTGCTGGCTGAGATGATCTAGCCTCATAGAATACTCCAGTCAGGATTTGACCATAATTCTAAATTTCCTCGGGGTCCTTCAAAGATTACCAGTGCCCCCAATCAGCAGGAAGCAGCCTAGAAAGCTATGCCCACATTTCCTCTTCCCCCCCAAAATGGATTATAGATACCTTTGTTTAGCATGTTGGTTACAGGTTGTGATGGATAATGGTGAAGAAAAAATGCTAAAGATTAGATTCAGGATTCTAGCTTTGATAAAAGGGGGAAATGCTGTGGGGTAATGCTCTTGTACACTGTAAAGATTTGTCACCATA
>JAQHUG010000029.1:6849421-6868680 GCA_028555095.1 Dicrostonyx torquatus
AGATACTCAAGCCAGAGGTTCTAAATCCAAAACCTTTTCTTCCTTTTCACTAAGAATAATATCACTCAATGAATAAAAGTCAGAAATCTGTAGATGCATATTTTAGACAGAAATCCAACCTATAGGGTTTTTAACTTGCTATGTTGCCCACCTAGTAATAGATTATTAAATAATACATTAAAAGTCAACCTATATCCAATTAGAATTCTACTAACCTATTCTCTGTATGACTTATATCACAGTAACATTTTTCAACATATATAGCATACACTGCAGCATACATTCAAGTCTGGAACACAGTAGACAGGCAGCAAAGAATCTAATGTATGATATTAGTTACATGTCATTAATTATGTATGCCTGGCAATCTTCTTTATAATCATAATAGTCACGAATATTAGTTCTATGTTCTCATCTTCTAATTTAAAAATAACCTTAGCAGGGCTGCAGTGATAGATAGCCCAGTGGCTAAGAGCATTTGCAACTCTCGTAGATGACCTGGGCTTGATTCCCAGCACCCATTTGGTGATGCATAAATGTAACTCTCGTTCTAGGGGATTCGACTTTGACTTCTGAGCATCGGGCACACATGTGGTGCACACACATGCATGCAGGCAAAATAAACAAATAAGATGAATAAAAGAAAATGGCAGATCATAAAAACAAAAAGAAAACGTGTCTGGTGCAAGGTTACTGGCTTTCCTTAAAAATAAACACTGTCAAAATAAGTAACCGCTTATCCAGCTGGTGACATAGTGCTGTGGGCAAAGATGCTCACTGCCACGTGTGACAACCGGAATTAAGTCGCTGGGGCACGCATGGCAGTAGGAGACAACTGGCTCCCTGAAGTTGTCTTCTGGCCTCCACATGTATGCCATGGCGTGTGTCCACTCCCGCACATACAAACACGAAACAAAAAAATAAGTAAGTGTAATTTAAAATTGTAAAACATATCTAGCACAATGCCTGATACTCCATCTAAAGTTCTTTTGTTGTAACAAATAGCAGCTCCCCCACCGACAGCATACTACTTTCACGTTTGAAAAGCCGTTATCACCAAAAATAAAAAACATTTGGATACTTTATTACATTATCTAATAACAAAAATACAATGCCCTTACGGATTTTTTACAAGAAAACTTCTTGTTTTGTTAATATTTCCATACACTTGATTTATAAAGCAATGTGAACAGTAAAATGAGCCAGAGCAAACTGTGGTTGTTATTCTTCATATGACCACTAGATGGTGCCTTGTCTTCTGGGAAAAAAAAATCACAGCCTACCCAACCCTACTCCAAACAGCATTCTATAGCTGAAGAATGACCTAAGAATGGCCATTTAGAAATCATGTTGGATGCAGGAAAGAAATATTCTTCCACCAAATAATTTCAGTAATCTTAGATTTTCTTTTCTAAGAGAGGAGCTGAGCCTCTGAAACTGCGGTTTCCAAAGCCTCCACTGGGTGGCCAGTGAGAATAACTCAGCCAGACTGCTCCAACACATGACGAGCTAGGCATCACCTTTAAATCTTTTTGTCCTTTCTGAGCAGGGCGCTGCTACTCTCATCGCATCCTTTTCACCTTAGACTTCTTCAACTCAGTAAACTTGTACTTAGGAAAGTTTATCCTGATATTTTTTTGATCGTGAAGAACAGTTATTCGATGTTAATTATTCTCACTTGACAGCCTCGTTAGATGACAAAATGTTCCTAATAACTAAAATAAAAGTTTCTGGGGCCTAAAGGGAATAAAATTACATTTCCTATGCAATTCAGTACAATTCGACAAGAAAATACATTTTTGTATAGATGTGTGGGAGGCATGACTCCATGCACATATGTGTACAGTGCACATATGTATACAGTGCACAAGCATGTACACGCACACCTGTGGATGGCAGAGCTCAGTCTTGGTGGCCTGTCCTCCAGGTGCCAATTACCTTGTGTTTTTAAGATCCAACCTCTCACTGGGAACTGGGGCTCACCAGGTAGCCTGAGGTAGCTGCCATCGAGTTACAGGAATCCTCCTGTCTCTGCTTCTGCTTCCCAGTGCTGAGACTACAGGTGCATGCCACCATGCCAGGCTCTTATGTAAGTGCTGGGGATTCTGTCTCCCGGTCCCAGGCAACCCAAGCTCACGCCCGCTGGGTACTCACATCTTCTATCAGCAGCTCGGACTCCGCGTCTGACTTCCCTGGAAAGCGGATCCTCATGTCCTTCAGAACAAACAAGGTCTGGCTCGTGAGGTCGTCCTCCTGCTCCTTTGTTTTCAACTGCCGCAAAGACTCATTCTTAAATTTGAAAGAATACAGAGATGTGGAGGGGGGTCTTACTTCACTGTGCCAGTGTCATTTAAAAGATACTTCTAGGTAACAAATGAAGCACTTTTAATTTTTTTAAATGGACATTTGTAAATTTTCAGCATTAAATTGGTTATTATTAGCAAATATCTTTCATATTTCCTCCTGGTTGCATTTTATCTTGCGCAAGGTATAAATGCTAAATATGAGTATTTTTAAAGGACCTCCTAGTCTCTTTCATTTACTGCAAATTCTTGGTTTAGAAAATAAAATCAGGGCTGGAGAGATGGCTCAGTGGTTAAGAGCACTGCCTGCTCTTCCAAAGGTCCTGAGTTTGATTCCCGGCAACCATATAGTGGCTCATAACCATCTATAGTGAAATCTGGTACCCTCTTCTGGCCTACAGGCATACTGAGAATACTGTATACATAATAAATAAATAAATCTTTAAAAAAAAAGAAAAGAAAATCAGTCATTGTTATGAAATGAATGAATTCACTTGCATTTCCTAGTTTTACCCTGAGAGCTATCAGTGTTAGTGAAACAAAGATTTTAACTAAATCTCTGGTCTAGCTACAAAAAAATATAATAGACCCACAGACTACCTCAAATGTAGGTTTCTGTAGTTTATGCTGAAAAGGGGATACAACATGTTAATTTAGTATGCAGAAAGCATTCTGAACAGCGCTGTACCCAGGCTCTATAAATAGAATTTATCAGTTTTTAAAGTACTGATCTAGTATCTTAAGAGTTATTTTCCATACAATAAATGTGCCTATGGCTACAGACGCCAATAAAACACTGCATTTACTCAGATGATTGGCAACATTATTACCCTCCTGTATCAGGAAATGGAAAATAAAGCAATGCTTCTTTGCACCCATCTTTGAGGTCTGTGATATGTCTACGATACGTGAATAATACAATTTCCAAAGGTCATGAGTCAAAATGCAAAAGGAATCGGGGGTTCCACTCATCATCCGCTCAACCGGTCCCTTTGCCACCTACATTCTGAGTACAGTGTTTTCTGCAACCTTGAAAGGGCACAACCGATCGATAGCTTACCACCAGGGAGTGGGAGCTGGGAGAGCTGGTATCGTTACTGTTAGGCAGGTATCTCGTGTAGGAGGAAGCACGGTTTAAGGAATGTGACCGAGAGGCTGAAGTTGGTCGTGCTAACGGTATCACTTGTTGAGAAGAAAAGGGGCGCACATCCCCGTTGGAAGGTAAGTGAGCGGAGATGGACCGAGGGCAGCTGACGGAACGCCTCATGGAATCTATCGGTGATGGAGAAGTGGTGCTGTTAGTACACTTTCCTCCCTATTCAGTCTCCATACACTAATGATTAGACCAAGCGGTGGCTGGATGGCAAGGGTCAAACCCTAGACACCATTACAAGAGGGGAAATTTGGAATTAATTCTTCAGTTTGAACAGCACACATGGTACAAAACAGTTCTGGCATAGGAAGAACGGTTGCACTGGGAAATGCTGCAGCCAGGACTTACAATTCTAAGTTCTTAAAGTGAGAAGCATTCGAGAAACAAGGAAAGGGATGCACACTCATGAGGCACTGGTGATCCAGGCATCCTCCAAGGTCCTGCACCTTGATGTCATGCTTTACAGAAACCTCTGCAAGGTGTGTGTGTGTGTGTGTGTGTGTGTGTGTGTGTGTGTGTGTTCATGTATGTTGAGCGCAGGAACATACAAGCCACGGCACACATAAAGAGTTCAGGTTTCAGTTGCCGCCCTCAGCCTTGTTTGAGACAAGGTTTTCTCATCATTCATCATTCACAGCTGTGGATACAAGAGTAACTGTCACCACCAGCATCCAGAGGACAGGGATTCTTCTGGCTTCACCTCCCCATCTTGCCATAAGAACACAGAATTACAGACATGCGACTGCACCTGGCATCACCTGGTTTCTGGAAACCTGCACTCAAGTCCTCACACGGGCACAGCGATTATTTCACCCACTGAACCATCTCTCTAGCCAGGAGAGGGAATTTCTATTGTCTGTTTTTCTAAAAAGAATCTTCCCAAAGGACCACAGCAAGATGGTGGCCAAGGTCAGCTACCTAAAGTCCTCACCACTGAATGCTAACAGCCTCCACTTTCCTATAAAGCCACAGTTATCTATTAGCCTTGGGTGGAAACTGGGTACTAGAGTCTCTGTGTAGGTTGGAGATTTTACATTTTACAGCAAAGAACACAGGAAGAAGGAAAGAAGAATGGAGACAGGGTAAAGAGATAAAACATAGAATCCAAGGCCTCTGGTTAGAGTCACAGAACATAATAATAGTATGAAGAATATTTGAATGTAATATAAATATAATAGACTAGTAAAAGAGCTGCAGCAAATTGGTGGTCTTATACACACACACACACACACACATTCAACAGGAAAAGATTTAAGTGAAGAAAAAAATTAAGTCAAGGAACAGGACTGTTATGAGAATAAATATCTAATGAAACCATCAACTATCTGCCCTTGTGCATTCTGGGAACACTGATGAAAACGAAGAACATGGAACATGGCCATGGTAAGCTGTGCTTGCGCCTCAGGACCTGGAAAAAGATAATTGCTCAACACCGTCAGCATTTTTATTTTTTCTTCTGCTCGTTTGTCCTGCAGATCCTCCATCCTGGATTTGTTCTCTGCTTGGAGAATAGATCAGTCTTCATTAGTGAAATATTTTAATTAAACTCACATGAAGCCAGGATGCATACCCAAATATCTCTCTTCATCGGCTGTTGAAAAGAGCTCAAAGCTTCGTAAAGGTGATGGGTATGAATGGCAGATTTAGGGGTGCACTTCTAAAAGATACTGTGAACATGTGGTAAAAGTAAAACTGTTTCTCTATGTTCCGGAGAGCATAAAATACACACGCATTCAAGTTTTAGGAGATGCTGTTTAAAAACAAAACAAAAAACTCGTTTGTTGCAAGTATTACCTTCCTTCTGGACCTGTGACCCAGTACTCTTTAGCAGTCACTGTATAGAAACAGAACACCGGCCAGTCTACCCTTAAAAAAGTATTAGTTACGAAGGTCACATATTTAACATACAACAATAATACAAAGGTCATGTCTTCAAAAAAAAGAAAGAAAGAAAGAAAGAAAGAAAGAAAGAAAGAAAGAATTCTAACCCATTTGCTCCAAGCTACACTGTAGGTCTACCGTCTTTCTAAGCCTAAGGTAAGGATTGAATAAGTAAAACCTGCTCATTGGTCAGAAGGAAATATCTTCTCAAATCAGCTCAGATTTTTGCTTTTTACCTACGTACCTGGAAATTCAGACAAGAAAACTAAAGTAGTTTGATACACTGGTGGTAGATTAGGAAACAGAGTTGACTTAACATCTATAAATTATGTGCGAAGGAAGTCTTTTGTGCTGTGTCTGAGGCTCTAAGGATACCCTAAGCCCATTGTCTGCAAAAGAAAGTGTTACTCAGCATCTGAATCTTGTCCTTGGTCATCAGTTTATGGAGGATTTGTGATTATGACGTTCCTACTGTAAGATTAACAAAAAAATATGAAAAAGGGAAGCCCTTGCTATAATCCCTGCCTAAATATACAATAAGGAAATAAATATGTAATTGAATTAGGACTGACTTAAAATTTCTACATCAGAATGTGTTTTAATTCCGTATCCTACTTTATGATACTCTGTCTGACCAGGGCTCTTTAGGCTATTGGTCCCAGAGCATATAACAGTCTCAGAGTTGTAAAGCTCTATGGAAATTTCCTCTCCCTGACCCGTAGCCCTCATAGGTTCGAGCTATGAACTAACAGTCACATTAGCTAACAGGCCAGGGATCTAAAATCCAGCAAAATCTCAACATAAAAATATCAGATTCCAGAATAAAAACCAAGTCATATAACCCAGAGACACACTTACAGAATCCTTAAGGGAAAGAAGCGAGGGAGTATAACTTGCAGTTGCTGATACTTAGAAACTTTCAGTCAATATGATGGAGCACATTGTTTCCTCTCCAAATATACAAACCTTCCTTGCTTGACAAGAGCAGTGGGAATATGTATCTTTATGGAATATTTGAGGGGAAAGAAAACCAAAGGGCTCTTTCTCTGATTTCTTCATTTTTTTAGTTCTTCTTTCCTTGGGCTCTTTGCTACAAGTCTCAGAGGCCAGTTTTAAAAGACATTATCAGGCCCCATATATACTAAAGCTTGCTGGGGATCAGACGTGCAAAGGCTCCAGCTATGTTTACTGCAATGCTGAGCTGGCTGCTTTGGTGGAACCTTGGGACACTGTGTGCTTTGCAAATGGTTGTGTGACGGGGGTGTTAAGATAGTCCTAGTTCAGAAGTGGCAGCAAGAAATGTTAAGGAAAATGGAGATAATTAAGTTTTATATTTGAGGGTGGGTGCCATATCAGAGGCCAGATCATGGACATCTGGGATTGAAGAAAGGAAAAGAAAGAGAGTGAAAATAGAGGGAGAGAGAGAGAAGAGAGAAGTTGGTTGCTTTCCTAAATACCCATAATGTGCCCAAAGTCCTGATTGACTGCTTACCCAGGATGGAAGTGAGAAGGAGGAAAATCTCAACTACTTCACAGCTGTGTCTCAGGGACACATCAAGTCAATGCCTCGAGAGGATGGGCATATTTAAATTAGGTGACAGTGCCAAACAAAGTAGGCAAAAGTAGAAACTGAAGCAGAGATGATGTGGCCCCCAACGAGAACTCATTCTGCCTAAAAGCGATGCCACATATTTTTAAAACCCATGCCACAACTGAGCATACAAACTATAGAAGATAGAAGGAAGGAGCCTTAATTCCATCCAATTCCTACTTGCAAAGTCTGAGAGGGAACGGAGAGGGCTCTGGCCAGGTAAATAATACAAGGAATAGAATACGGGTCCCCTCACACATGACAACACTTCTTTTGGCCCAAGGACTTTTTATTGAGTTCGAGAGTTTCAACTCTATAGCTCTTCGTGTACCAACGTAGGAGAGATTGACTTACTGGATTGTTGAATTAGTTTGCAGTGACTGGTGTGTTTAAGGTTATACGGGGCTTGTTCTCGTCTCTTCTGGCACAGTTCTTTTTCGTTCTCATCCAGGTCTGAACTGCTGCTGCTGCTGCTGTCATAGCTGCTCTCGCTGCTGTAGTAGGACTTCTGCTTCTTCATCACCTCTGCACACTCTGGCATGCAACACAGGGGCTGAAACATAGTGACAGGCCATGTGTTTAGAATCCCCTGGATAGTCATTATTTTTAATTCCCTTCCCCCCACCATGCCCGCTGCTTATTGGTGAATATGGAAGTCTCTCTCTACTGTTTGGTACTTTTTAGCCAGCGGAGCACACACCACTGTGAAGTTTCCTTAAATACTCTTCCTCCAATTATATGGCTCAGTCCTGATGAGGACAATGCTGTTTCTATATGACTTCAATTAGAAAGTACAGTTTCTCAAACAAAGAACAAAAATATTTGATCTAAAAATATAACTATCATAAACCATAATCTGCTTTGGTTCACTCCACTTAGAGGTGCTGTGGGAACTCCTTCAGCCAATAACCTTTAAGATACCAGCCCAATTGGGCATGGTCTCTTACACTATAAATGCAGCTGTAAAACGTGTCATGCATGCTCTCTCTCTCTCTCTCTCTGCTGCCAAATTCAGTTCCTGTTTCCCATTCATACAGAGGACTGTGATCTGTGACTCTACCCCTAAATAAAGAACCCCTTATTATGCTCAGTTATGAGCTAGTGTGGGACTACTTTATAGTATCCATCTACACAGAGAGATTAGGCATCAAGATTCATCCACTCAAAAGTGAGTGGGGGTGGGGAGGGAGAAAAACAGGCAAGAAGGACAAAGGGACTAAGAAAGTAGAAGCAAGACAAGCCATTAGAAGATCATGCCTTCAAGCCAGGTGGTGGTGGCACAAACCATTAACCCTAATACTCAGGAGATAGAGGCATGCAGAGCTCTATCTATGAGGACAGCCTGATCTACAAAAATAGTTCCAGGACAGCCAAGGAGGTTATGCAGAAAAATCCTGACTCGAAAAAAAAAACAAAAAGAAAAAGGTCATGTGATCATGCACTCAAACAGAGCCCAAGAATGATGTGCAGGAAGTAAGGCATTGCCCACATGCCTAGCTCATGGCTGATATTTATTTATCCATTCATTCATTTATTTTATTTAGAATCGAACCCAAGGCTGGTCTCATCAAGCTTTTCTGTATATTTGGGAAAATAAACATTTTACTACGTTTGTTATGGATGTCATAGAGGATTTCTAACTTTGACACAGTCTGGCCACAGCGGGTTAACTGCTTTCTGTCATCAGTGTGACATCTTACAACGTGGCATATGAAAATCATTATGGCATGAAGCTTTTTGAACAGAGTGACACTGCGCAGGTCTGATTATCGTGACGCTAGGCACTAATATTTCCAATAGAATCAACCTACTTCCACTCCTCGTGATAGATAAAGATACCAGGTGAAGGGACAGCAAGAGAGATGGTGTGTGCAGAGTGGAGAGCAGGACAGTTCTGTAACTCAGTTGTTTTAAGCCTGCTTGCTAAACACACCATACAGCCCCGGTTCCTGCTGAGACAGGCTGCTGCAGTTGGATACTAGTGGCTGTGGTGTTATTGTACATCATAATGTATTCTTTGGATGCCATGGGAGCTTATGGAAAGAAGCTATGTCTCTCCAGTGTGCTGAGAGGATGAAGGAGGATGAATGAGAGGAGGAAGGGAGAAACATTCTAAAACGTGTCTAGAATACAAAACAACCCAAAACATGATGATGTAAAAGTTACAGCTTGTGTCAAAAAAAAAAAAAAGAAATACAACTAAAGTGGGAAAGGAGCTGAACACACTAGGTACCAACTTGTCTGTAGACATATGCTCTCCTTTTGATAGTCTAATATTTACAGAGTACTAAAAATGTTCAAGCACAAATGCATAAGAACGTTTGCCTGTAACACAGTCATCAAACACACTGACAACCTTGGCAAACATGAACCCCAGAGAAAAGATGTCTCTTCAGAAGTTTAGCATGCCCCAAAAGAACAGTGGCACGCTCGGGTTTGCAAGAGTTGCCTTCCTCCAAGCAGTACACAGCTTAAGCTTTCCCAGACACTGGCTAAAGTAATTGTTCAGCCCTATTAAAAAAAAGTCTCAGAGGAAGTGGACCGCTGAACCTTTGTGGTACACAAGTATTTAGGACATTCTAACCAACATACTGGTCATTCGATAAGTAAATAGGAGTCATAGCAATACAAACTCCCAGGAGAATGCTAAGATGGGATTTCGAAAGTGCAATGACACAAATTGTGCTACTTAATTTTATTTACGGTTTAATTATGAAACCGAGAAGATATAAAAATACATAAGTGTATAGATATAAACAACGTATGGGTCCCAACTTAAGAACATCACTACTGCTTTCTGTGTTATTTGTGTGCTAATTAATGTTCCTAAAAGTTTTAAATAAGTAAGACACTATTATTATTATTATTATTATTATTATTATTATTATTATTATTCATCCTAGGACAAAGTTGACTGAACAAAGGACATTTCAAATTGTTCTTCAACTAATGAAGACGTTGGTGGCAGGTGCTCACCATGAAGCACTGTCCCTCCGAAATGGAAGCTCTCTTTAGAAGTGTGAGTCACTTTAGACACCCTGATAAAACTTAAATAAAAACTATAGATACCGTTCTACATGAATCATGCTGTGCTCCTCCACTTAGAAACGCCTCTGACTTTAATAACTAAATAATTCATTAAGGAATTCCCCAATCCATTTCATTTCAGCAAACACACTGTTCACCTCAGATGACAGGAGTTGGAAAATACACAATGGGAGTTCTTCCCTGAGACCCATCACACTTTCCTTTGGGTGGCAAGTCTATGTAAGTAATATGAAGGAAAATATAGGATGTCTCAGGGCTTTTGGAGCATGGATGTTATGTGCCCAGGTAGTCTCAAGCTGGTTTTAGCAAGCTGTGACGATTGTTATGCAAAGCCTAGAAACTCCAGGGGTACAGCTGGTTGGTGCAAGGTACCTATAAGATATGCAAAGCTTACAACCTCCTCAAATGTTTTCACAAGTGGACTCACACGGGCATTCACTTTTCTAGATAATCTATGTAGTATTCCTGTTGCGCAGGAATTTTCAGCTGAGAACAGTGTCTGACGTCTTAGGTCTTCACACGTGTACCCCTTGCCAGGATCCCCTTGCATTATTTTCATTTCTTCCTCCTAAAGTCACAAACTCCCACACTTCCCTCATACCTGGGACAGCATCACAACTACAGGGCTCTGTCTGGAATGTCCCTCCACAACCACTTGAGCAGGGCTCATTTTGCAACTCCAGTTCAAATGGAAATGCTTCCAGGAAGCTGTCTTCAGTCAACCCTTGTAATTTACACTCTCTTTCAACACTCACCTCTTCCACCTTGCTTTGGCAAATACCTATCTACTCTCCAACTAGCTAATAAGGATCTTTTGAGCACATTCAACAACTCTGACCAACAGATTTTGGGAACATGCGATGTGTAGCACTCTTAGGTGCTACAGTTAAGATGAAAATCCACTTCCCACCTTCAAGGTACTCACAATCTCACACAAATAATGACTCATGACAGAAGCTCTGAAATGGCATAACTTATGGGAAAGAGGGAGAGGAGGGGTTATGAAACTTAAGTCTGCATGGTGGTGCCAGGGCAAGTTCACACAGAGTATCCATGGTGCAGCCTTGTCAGGAGGGAGTCTCAATCGATCAAGCAACGTATCGACGAGAGTTCCTTTCTCCACTGTTTTACGAACAGCTATTAAAGCATGAAAGCCTAACAAACGTGTCTATGAATGCAGAGATGGCTTGACAATGCTGAAATAGAGACAACAAGCAACACACTGATAAATGTGTCTGTGATTTCTCCAATTCAACCTCCTGCTTCCCTGCTACTGAAGAATGTGTCGTATATGAAACTGTAGAAACATCGCCACAAAACAGATGCGGAGTAAAGCAAACATCTGCCTCTCTTTGCCTACACAACAGCTTTTCCCATTCCTAAGTGCTGAATCTATTTTTATGAACACACTGTCAATGTCACTGAGTCAGCAAAAGAAGAGTCCCCCAAGGCAACACAGCACAGAGATCCTGATACCAGCGCTTATTTACACTCCGTTCACATGACTACGCTGTGGAGCTGACCCAAATGTCAACAGCAGAGGAACAGACAAGGAAAATGTGGTCCGCATACACGAGGAAATTTTCAGCCATTAAGAAACCAAATTTGTGTCATTTGTAGAAAAACAGATGCAACTGGAGATAGCCCTATCAAGTGAACTAAGACAGTCATGGATAAATATTGCATATTTTCTCTCAGTCACGGTTCCTGGATTTTATATAGATACATAAAACCATGTCCACATATTTAATATGATAGTGAGAATAAAAGAGGTTAGGAAGACAAGGGAAACTAATGGCATGAGAGGAGGGCAAGAAAAGGGAAAGCAGAATCATGCTAAACTAAACATACAATGTGGACACGCACAGGACGACAACTAGACAGATAGAAGGGGCTCCCTATTAGCAATGTGGACATGCACCATACAGGAACTAGATAAACTGACATAATGTCTCCCCATTAATGTATCTCTAGAGCCACCGTCTGTTTTATCTATAATCCTATACATTTCTTTGTTAGTTATTTATCTGGGACTGTAACGAAAGCCTGATGCTGAACTTGGAAGAGGGAAGTCCTCCTCAGTCCTATCTGAGTCACTAAGCATCCATTAGCACTTGGCAAGGAACCAAAAATCTAAAGGCAGCCAAAGAAAGAACGTTTGTGAGTGTGAAATGACACCATTTGCCTGGTTTTACCTTTACTGGACACAAGATTCCTGAAGTTCCTATGCATTATAGCTCTTACAGGAAATACCTAGGAGGAATGGCTTCCCCTTGTGACATGGATTTTGGCACTATGCAAGGCAGAGACATTTCACCTTTGGTCCTCGGATTCTGGCAGTTTTTCCCATCAGCTTTTCATCATCAATTTCACATTGTTCCAGGAGATCCAAAATATCTTCCTCCTTCAAAAACATGATTAGAAATGTGATCACTAAGCACATATAGACCTTTTACAAGTTCATTAATCTCGGCCAGCTCATGTATAGTGATTATTCTAGAAGCTATGCAGTGGTAATTACTGAGATGAAGGAAATGTAAGAGACAAACTCTCCAAGAAACTTATCAAAATCTGGTGGCAAGCATAATACACAGCTAAATCCATTGTGCAGTCACCATACGCAAGCAAGTCCTTCCCAGCATACTGCAAAAATCCAAGAACACCCAACTTTACTAGATGAGTTCACTGAACACTAAGATATGTAAAAGTCCATGCTCATTTCCCAGACTTCATCTTATCAATCATTCCTATACTGATCAGTATAATTTAATATTAAAACTCGACCCATGAAAACTGGCCTAAGTGTTTCATTTAGAAAGAAGTTAATGTTAGAATTTGGTTAATGGGAACCATTTAGTGAAGCTACTTAGAAACATTTGTTATTGCAAGAATATTTTACAGCCTTAGGAAATATTTTCATTCTAAGACTATTACTAGTAGAGGAAATCTCTACGTACTCCAATAGCTTCCTCTTATGCTCCTCTAAATTTATTTTGAAGTCAAAACTAAAAAATATGAGACTATACACCACCCTTGGAAGTTAAGCAAACCTAACAGCTGTATGATAAACCATCTCATTGTAATGATCCAGGTCTGAACACTAACAAAATTATATTCATATAGTTGTAATTTAAACTTCAATATCCCCTTAAAGTTTACTGAAAAAAAACTAGGAATAACAGCTCACAATAGAAAAGTATTCCAGTCTAGGAAGGATGGCTCTTAAAATGCAAACAATTTAGCCTAGGATCCTACAATAGAGTATATGGACAGCATCATTACAAACTTGAAATAACATCAAGGAAGATTTTGTTCAGAAGAAAGATAGTAATGAAAAATATTTTCATCCTAAAAACTCCACATGAACTAACAGTGAAATATTTTAAAAGAGAAAGCTACAGATGAACAAAGAATAAAGAAATTAAATTCTCCAGATAGGGTTAGGTTCTTCCCTAGAGAGCAGAGAGAAGAGGTCACTTTCCACTTTGGGGTCCTCTGTCAAATCTTGTCAGAGGTGAGTAGAGGCAAGGCTGCCATGGCTAACTTCTACTGGGTGAAGTTTGTCACCTTTAGTCATTATCAGGGTGATATATGAAGAGAGCCCACATAGAAATAGAGACCTTCAGCCAGCTCCCAAGTGTGCCAACATCTTATGTAACTGTCCAGACATGTGAGTGAGGCCACCTAGGCATGCTAGCCCCAGTTAAATGCAAGCATGCTTTCCCCCACACAGTTCATTCCAAAGTAAGACCAGACCAGGAACTGCTCAGCTGTTACCAGTCAGGACCATACAATAAGAAGCAAATAAATACAGAAGTTTGTTATGCTGCAATAGATAACTAGTAGATCTTGTACTAGGATAAAGGGAGAGAGAAAGGGAGAAATAAAGAGGGAGGAAAAAGAGTAGAGAAAATAGACAAGGGAAAAGAAAGAAAACTGAGAGAGATGGGAAGAGAAAAAAGGAAAAGAATACAGAAGTAATGTGGGATGTCCTTCTGTACGCTGAATATGTGTTGCTTTTACTGATTGATGAATAAAGCTGCTTTGGCCCATGGGAGAGCAGAATATAGTCAGGCAGGAAATCCAAGACCAGGGATAGGTAAAGAGAGGCAGGGTCAAGAAAGGCATCAGCAGTTGACAGAGGAGTAAGATGCCAAAGCATTACCAGTAAGCCCTGGGTCATCTGGTGATACACAGATTAATAGAAATGGGTAAATTTAAACATAAGAGCTAGCTAGTAATAAGCCTGAGCCATTGTCCAAACAATTATAATTAATATTAAGCCTCTGAGTAATTATTTTATAAGCAGCTGTGGGACTGGGAAGACACAGAATATTGCCAGCTAAAAAGAATAGAGATGAGGGGAAATGAAACAGATAAATGAAATGAGAGATGTGAGGGAGCATTTTTTTTAAAGATTTTTGAGACAGGGCCTTGATCTGTAGCCCAGGCTGCTCTTAAACTTAATATACCATCTAATCAATCCTTCTGCCTCAGTTTCCCAATCGTTAGGATGGCATGCCTCTGCTACAGCCCTCACACGGGAGAGGGAATTTTAATTGTGTGCTCTCATTTGCCAAGTCTATGTAGCATTAAGACAAACTACTACAGTGTTGATTATAATTTAAACCAGAATGTCCCAAGTCATTGGGTTACCTTAATGCATTTCCTTATCCAGTTTCAGACACAAATCTATATTAGAAGAGATATTATAATATAATGAAATTACAATATCAGAATTATCTACTCAAAGTTTATCCTCTTATGTATCTTATTCATGAAGTTCCTTGGTTTGCTCTGAAATGTAACCACCTCAATTAAAAAAAGCATTAAGAACATCATAGAAGAAAAAACTGTTTCTAAATGTATGCTTCTAAAGGTGGTACCCAATCCATGTGTTTCTCTCTCTCTCTGTGTCTGTGTGTGCGTGCACATATATGTGTAAATGTGCGTGTATGAGTACATGTATGTATGTGCATATGTGTATGCCTGTATGTATCTGTGTGTATGAAGTGTTTGTGTGCATGTGAATATGAGTTCACATGTATGTATGTGTTTGTATGGGTGCATATAAGCAGACACGTGTGTCGATGTGTACAGAAGTCAGTGGAAGCTCTGCTCTATCACTCTGCCTTATTTTCCTTGAGACAAAATCTCTCCCTGATCCTGAACCAGGTTGGCAGACAGCAAGGCAAGGGAATGTCTTATCTGTGCTCCTGAAAGCACTGAGGTTACAGAAGCATCTGTGGTTACAACTGGCTTTGTACCAGGCTATAGAGCACTTGGAGTCAGGCCGTCATGCTTAGACAACGGCACTGCTAGCCCCAGTGCCTACTGAGTCGGTTCCTCACCCCTGTTCTTTATTAAAGACCTAATGTTTGGCTTGTTTCTTTTTCTCTCTATGCAAACGCTTGCCCTCTTACCTTCATCTTTTTTAGAGGATTGTTCAGTTCTCGCTGGAACGAAGCTGCTCGTCCTGAAAGGAAGGTCTGGAAGGCAACAGCCAGCAAACTTTCATACTTTTCGAGCAGTGTTTTATCTTCAGGAGGATAAATTCTCCTACAAAACGAAAATCAGAGACACCCACTCCCTTAAAAGGATCCAACACAATTCAATAGTTAAAATCAGCTGTTTAGAAAACCATTGCCCTCCCTGCTCCGAGCTGAGAAGGTGCTAGAAACAACCAAGAATGACTAAGGGAGGGTCACAAATATCCATCTGGTATACCAGTTACCATTTACATAGAGACATTCACTGAATGCTTCACAGTGCTACAAGGTACAGCATGACGTGCGGCTTGAAGAAGAGATTGTGGACAGTTGGAGAAGTGATGAACTTGGAGAGGAGTGTGCTGAGGACCTGGGATAATGCAGAAGGTGTCAGGGGTGTGTTGAGTGTGTTTGAGGAGACGGTACTGAGGACCTGGTGTTGGTTGTGTTGACACTATGCAGTTACAGATGCTCATCTAAGTGATCTCTTGCGGTGAGGAAATAAAAACAGGGTGGAAGCTGAGTGGGAAAAATATTTTAGCCTCTCCTTGCAAGTGCGGAAGTGTTAATGCCAGGAAAGAACATCTAACAGAAGGATAGGAAAATCCACACCCCTCCCCCACCCTTTGCTGAATTCCAAGGAGGCAATGTCAGGCTGGGAGGATGGAACATCTTTCTAAGAACATTAGGATACCTTTTTCTGCTTCCCAGGGGAATACTGTGAGTACCCCACACCCTTGTCTCCCACCTCCATCCAGACACTGCAAATACTATCTTACTTTGCCTGGTTGTTAAGGAATTAGGCTTACAACAAAGTACAGCAATTACAAAAGGCTATCAGAAAGAATACAAGAACACCCGAATTCTGACTTTCTTAAAATACCTACAGTAACAGTTGGTTAAAAACCTCCCTTGGCAGAGCAGAAGCCTGCTGGCAAAAGCTCCCCCAGTTAAAACCGTCTACTTGCAGACCCCCTTTCTTCTCCTGAAATATAGTATAGTGAGTGAAAAGCTGTAGCTAACCAAAAAAAAAAAAAAAAAAAGCACTAGTAACGAAAAAAAAAAAAACACTGCTCGGACACCTCGTCTATCTCTAAAACAAACAAAAAACCAAAACAAATGTGGGAATGTGGGCTACTTGCACATTGTGTGAAGGTGTATTGTTGTGGTTGGTGTGATAAAAAGGTGAACAGCCAATAAATAGGCAGGGGTATGGGTGGGATTTCCGTGAGAAAGAAGGAGGAGGAGAAATCTAGGCATGCAAGAGATGCCAGGAGACACAGAAAGAAAACAGGGGTTCACGTGAAAGAGAGGTAAGCCCACATGATTAAAATAAAAATTACTATAAATGGGTTAACTGGGTTATAAGAGCTAATTAGAAGAAGCTAAGCTATAGGCCAAGTTTTTATAACTAATAAGACCTCTCTGTGTCATTATTTGTGAACTGGTAGCCCAAAGAAAAACCCAACTACAAACAAACAAACGGCAAGAATTACCTGTAATTCCCCATATGTCGGTTTTCATGTTCTTCTCGCGAGACCTGCTTTCGTACTTGAACGAGTCTCTCTTTCTAAAAGGGAACAGATTTTATAGATAACGTGTGATGAGTTGCGGGCAGCTCAAACTGTGGGGATGTTGTTAAATGTTCACACAAGGCTGCGGTGTGTGTAGCTGGGTGGCAGAGCACTCGCCTATCCTGGGTTCACTATGCACCACAGTGCCCTCAGAATAAAAATAAGCCCTGCATGCATCCGTACCAACTCTTCTTTCCGCCTCTCCAGCTGATGCCTCTGCTGTTCCCAGTCGGAGGAGCCCGGGGAAAGCCTTCTGATTGGGTTGTGACCGTACAGCCTCTTTTGAGCCTCTGCTTTTTGTTTGGCCAGGTTTTTCCTTTTATCACTGGTCCTGAAACGTGAAAAACAAGACCATAGCTTTCACGGTAGAAAACTTCCCATGCCGTCCCTTGGAGAACATGCCGAAGCAGGAAAGACATTATTAAGCTTATATCTTCACACACATTCTCTTCCTCTGCCAAGGAAGAGGACTCTGGAAGGTAGTGCTTCCAAAAATAACAAGAGTTATGGAAATCCTATATGTCTTGAGGAGTCCAAGGGACCTGGTTTCATATTCCATCCTAAAAACACAACATCTAGAGTCTTTGGTAAATTAACAGCTGGATCTGTCTCCCCATCTCTTCAATTTAATCAACACTAACTTTACTTTATCTTCGATGTGTTCTAAGACTCAGTCTATATAATGAACACATATGCCTCTCTTCCATTTACCAACTTGTTTTATGTAAGCTCTCAGCTGTACTGACTGCCCCTCCAGTGCATTTCCAATCACAGCTGAAATCCTAGTAACTGTTATCATTTCCAAACTGACTCCACCCTTCTTATCTTTTTGCTTAATTGTGATCGTTTAGCAACAGCCCTCCCGTTTTCACACAAGAAGTCATGCTCTGGGATTATTTGCATCAGTGCCACCCGGTCCCCCGTTTCTCTCTCGTCCCTTCCGTGTGGAGGAGTATTAAGTCTGAGGTCTGTCTTTGCCACCACAGTCGCAACAGCGTCGAAGAAACTGAATCCAGAAGACATTGAAAAGACAAGTAAACACTACCCTTAGCCATGTTGTTAGAAATAACAACACAAACGAACCAGAACCCTCATCCTTAGTCTTACACACCTCCATGTCTTCTCGTCATTACTCTGACATGGATGCTGACCCAATGCTACCTGCTCAGTTTCCAGTCGGAAGAAGGAAACATGTAGCTTAAGCCACAGAGGGCCCCACTGAATTCATTAGAGATAGCATTCAAATATCAGGCTATGACTTTAACAAGCTCTCCCTTAATACAGCCACCGTGACAGCTCACAACACACAGAGTGCTGGAAAACACTCATCTTCTTTCACGACATGGAGGCTTAAAGGGCTCAGGTGGTTCAAGGTTGAAACAGAAGAGATAATTTGAGAGAAATAAATAAAACACACTGCTAAAATTGAAAGTCATCCAGTAGGGGCTGGTGGTCTGGGTAAATGCAAGAAACTCAGCTGACAGCAAAGCCTTCTGCTCCTTGGAGAGCTTCAGGGATAACTTCAAGCAGCAAAGGAGGCAGGAGCCCTAGAAGGGCCTCGCCATATCAGCCTGTGTGAAGAGTCGCACCCTTGGCAATGCATACAGAGCATAAAGGCTTACAAGTAGGAGGGAGAGAGAGAGAAATTAAGACATGGATGCTATCTTACTAGCAAAGAAGAAGCATGAGAGTGTGGGTCACGGAAGCTGGAGTGGGGATGGAATAACTGGTCAACGCTGAGGAATATTTTAAAGGAAGACTAGATAGATGCAAAGTGAGAAAGGAGACAGCCTTCTGATGTTCAAACAGCTGGGTGGCTAAGAATATCGTTGTCCCAGTGACGACTACAAGTTGGGCTGAGTGTGTTCAGTGGAAATGAAATGCCTGAGATAGCTAATAATGATAATAACCTAGTTTTTCTAGAATGATCACTTGTATATAGCATTAGAGAGAAACGGAAAAATAAGAGAGAAGAAAGACTAAAGACCAAACAATAAAAGGGAAAGTGAGGGAGGGACACGAGGAGAAAGCAGACTTACAGTTTCAGAGGTACAGTCCATTATCATCATGGCAGGGAGCATGGTGGCATGCAGACAGACATGGTGCTGGTTATCTCTTGATCAGAAGGCAACAGGAAGTGAATTGTCTGTCAGACTGAGGAAAGCTTGAGCCGAGGACATCTCAAAGCCCGCCCCACAGTGACACATTTCCTCCAACAAG
>JAQHUG010000029.1:6873539-6884183 GCA_028555095.1 Dicrostonyx torquatus
GAGTGGGAAAGGCTCACCTGATGTTTGGGGCCCCCAGCGAGTGGAGGAAAAGTTCACCTGATGTTTGGGGGATCCCAGAGAGTGGAGGAAAAGTTCACCTGATGTTTGGGGGATCCCAAAGAGTGGAGGAAAAGTTCACCTGATGTTTGGGGGACCCCAGCAAATGGGGAGCGGCTCACCTGATGTTTGGGGGACCCCAGCGAGTGGGGAAAGGCTCACCTGATGTTCAGTAGCTTCAGCGCGTTTAGCAGAACTCCCCTTTTGACATCATAATCTATTTTCTGATCAGTTCCAAAGCTTGGGGCTCGATTAATCTGAAATTTACAGAGGAAACAATGAATTTGGTTGAATGTTGGGAGGTCACCACCTAAGATCTTCCTGATGAGCTCTATTGCTTCCTAAAATATAAATTTGGTTTCTTCTACCTGGCTCAACAGTAACTCATTAACTTCCATCTCAGAAAGCATTGATTTATCCACTTGGAAGACATTCCTATCAATAGGCACAGGATGAGCTCAATTTTCCCTCCTGAGAGTCTTCTTAAGGCTTGGAAATTCTTTCAAGTTTGCCACTGCCAATCACTGCCTGGATTTTAAGCAGCTAGACAGTCTCATCCTCAGAGACACCCTCCACTTTATTCCACGAGGTGGCGCCAGAAGGTTTTTAACACTGTGTATGAGATCCACAGTGTTACCAGTTGGCAGCAAAACGCAGAGCATGCTCTCAAAATAGGACATTTAACCATCTGAACAGGCAAACCGTTCACTATTCACAGAGAACAACACTGCGGAGATTTCTTTTTATTAATGATTCTGAGACGAGTAAGGCAGAAACAATAAAGAAAGATAGAGAACAAAAAATGTGTTTATAATGAACCCTTCAAAAAAAAAAAACCATACAGATTCCAACTGTTCAGTCAGTTCTGATTTAGCAACCTGATGGAAAGCTCCTCTGGAAAAATGCTTTTTGCAAAGGTTAATTCACATTGTACATAAAGTTCTTACCCCTGGCAGTTCTCTCATTTCACCCCCATGCAACATGAGCACACGTTCACTTCTCCACACATCGGGGATAAATGCCAGAAGGCAACACAGTAACAAGAGGAAAACACCACAAGGGTCCAAGGGTCCAATCTCCAAGATGCCAGGCCTTACTAAGACAGAGGGTCTGTGCTACACAGTCAGGTGCGTCTCCACCCAAGGATGGCAGAAGCAGAGAAAACGACTCTGCCAACTCTATTTCTAGGAACAAAGCTGGACTAAAATCCTAGCTAGCAGAACAATGACTTTTCCCAGATCTATAATACATTTGCCCAAGATGTATGATTGCTCTTCTCGTTCTCTCCATCTCTCCCTCACTCAGATCAGAAAAGTGTACTTTCCTTCAAAACGTTTTGAATCGAGGTCTCACTTAGCACATATTCAGGTTTGCTTACAAAAACCTGGAGACGACGATATAACTTCTGACATCCAAATCACTAACCTACAAGAGGGACACCCCTCTGCAATAAAAGGCAGTGGTTGATTCCAGCTTCTGTGGTAGTGTGTTCCTTATAATATAACTCATTCTGGAAACACAGTTCAGATAGGTACATGAGAAGCCCTGGGAAGGTAGGTGCTTTCTATGACTCCAGATCAGGGTCCTAGAGAGAAGATGTGGATGGAAGACAAGGGTTCTAAAGGTGCCTTGTGAGGAGCACAAATATAAATGTGGTTGTACAATACGACAGCACCTTGAGCAGAGGTCGTTTTTATATTCTTCACATTGTGCCATGTGTTAGGTGACACTTTATACTAAAAATAATAATAACTAGAGGGGACAGGCAGCAAATCCAAAGACATTCACTTTTCGAGAATAACAAATGGCCGTAAGGGAGGATTTATGTTCCCTGCAGTGTTGAGTGCTGGGTACTGAGCCAGTCGTGAGCCCCTCTCCCTATGGAGTGCTGAAAGTTATACTAAAGAAAGGGTCCAGAGGCAGTGCCCACCCAGGCGAGATATAATACCCTCAGTTCATGAAGTGGCAGGAGGATGCCACCAGGTTGAGAAAACACACAGGTAACCAGCCAGCAGCTCAGAGGCAGCAAGCTCACAACTTCAGTTCGCTCTATGCTAATGAGAGGAAGTGATTTGAAATCATTTTGACTCATCCTGGGAAGGGTTCTGGTCCCAGAGTTTTCATTCACTTCCTCCCACATACTCCAATCGGGCCTCATTCCAGCCAGCAAACTGGGGACACCTGTGCCAAGTACACACTTGAAATTCAGTTTCTAAATACACGGTAAGAACCGTGCTGGCTCCTTTTTTAACTTTTAACTTCTTAGGGAGTACCTTACCTCCAGAAGCCATGGCTTTAACTTTCTGTCCAACAAGATGTCGAACCCCAGGACTTCGAAGCAGACGCTTTGGCTTCCTGGGGGCTGACCAGGTCTGCACATCCGATACGCATGCAGGACATGAGGTTCTGCTACGATCAGCGTCTTTACCACCAATTCCTATCGAGGTTGTGATGAGAGATATAAAAATGCCTTATTTGGATGTATTTTCCTGCGAAAACGGCCTGGGGACAAAGTAGCATCCTAGGTGGATTCTCTGATGCTCTTTGTCTGAGCTGCCCTACCTCACTTCCTCCGGCTCTACCCTTCCCCACCCGTCGTTCTGGCCACACTCTCTTTGAATTTCTCTAGTGGGCAACACTTCTTCCCATCTTCCTGAGCATCCTCCCATTGAGCCCGATGCCTAGTCACTAATATTCAGACATCATGCTTGAAAAGCAACCACACTTGAAAAGGCAACCTATTGTCCACAGCATGCAGCCAACTGACACTTTTCTCTTGCTATTTGCACAAGACCCTTGCCTTTCTTGTTTTTTGCACCATCCCAGCACCCATAATAGTGCCTGGCATTGGAGATATTCAAAGACATTTGTAAACAATAAGTAAGCTAAAAAAAAAAAATAAGGAGCAAAGGCTAGCCCTTTGCAGAAGAAGAAAGAATGATAGAGAATAATAATTCTAGGGAGAGTTGCAGCATTTTCCAAACAGCATGATGGACCCTCCACCTAAAGAGGGGCTGGCAAGAAAGAGCTCATGCTGCTTTATTTCATGGTGCTGGTTTGTGCTCTGTGAAGGCTCCTCTGAGAACCCTGGTTACCACGACTGGAGATTTGCCTCAGTGGTTAAGAGAACTTCTTGCATAGGAATGGAGTTCAGTTCCCAGCACCCACAAGGCAGCTCACAGCCATTTAACTCCAGGTCTAGGGGATTCCATGCCCTCTTCTGACCTTCACAGACACCTGGTACACACAGTACACACATACATGCAGGCAAACTATTCATACACATAAAATAAAAATAACTTTTTGGAACCCGATCAGATTTCCCATGAGGAAACGCACAGTGGAATACGGGAAAGCTGGTTACTTTCTTGGCCTTTGCTTCCATTGGTTTCCTAAACCCTACTGTCTGAAAATAGGTAAGCAGAAAGATGGCTAAGACCTTGACTCCTTGGTCAGAATTCTGGGCTTATGCCTGACTTTTCTGTTTGTGGTCAAGGTAAGGCAAGCATTCTGCTTGAACTGTGTCTTGTTTTCCCTGAATGTAAATCACCAAGGGATAGGCTGAGAGCCCAGGCGCAAATTTCAGCACAGTGCCTAGACTAGCATAAACCTTCACTGCTGTTAGCTACTTAACTATTGGTCTATTGCTGGTCTATCATTTCGCAGGACTCAATTTCATGGCTCAGGTCAAATGTTCTACCAGTGGGTGGAAGCAATATTACATGGAAGAGAAATGGGGAGAGGGGTACTAACCTCATTGCTGATACCCAGAAACATAAATCAATTCAAATACCTTCATACACACAGACACTTTAGTGTTCGTAATAATGAATTTGGGACATTTAATAATATTCTCATTTAATTGGTTATTTATAATGGGATATATATATAATATATAAATATAACATATATTTATATATAATGGGTTACTTATTTATATATAACCATTTAAAATGGGTTATATATGATGTATATGTAATACATTATATAATGTATACATTCTAACTAACAGACATATAGCATTTGTAGACAAGGTCATGAAATGTGTCAGAGATTAAAAGGGTTACATTAGTATTTCGGGCTCACATCTAAAAAGTATACTTCAGGATCTAACATAGAAGTTCATTTCCATACACCACCCCCTTTGCCTTGTTTGAACACTTTCTCCTAACTCAATGGGGTGTGAGAAGTACTGTCTAAAGCCAGTGTCTGGATAGGAGGTTGTGACCATTGCTCTCTGGCTGGCCCTTCACTTTTGTATCTCACGAAGGCATCCCAGGAGGATACACATTTTCACAGAAACTCTCTCAAAGACCCAAACTCATATGAAGTTAATGTACTGGTAGAGACGGGGGGAAAAAAAACAAAAAAGAAAGAAAGAGAATGCCAGAAGTGTATAATATTTTCTTGGTACCACAGAGACAGTGATCTAAGGGCTTGGAGGATTTGAATGAATGAGTGGATCTATGGGTGGATGAATGGAGGGAGGGAGGGAAGGATGGAGGGACAGAGGGACAGAGGGGGGGACAGAGGGACGGAGGGAATGACGGATATATAAACAAGCAAAACTCCTTTCCTTCATCTTCACAACAAATTCTATACATAAAAGCTTCTTGCTATTCTATTTCAGATATCACATCCCTTTTCCCTTCCATTCTTCCTTGACCCTCTTCTGCATTACGGACAATCGGTCAGCCCCAGTGTCCACCTCCCTGCCCCTTTTTCACTGTGGTTCACATTAAGCCATCCTTTCACCTCAACTACTTACAGGAATTCCCATATGTCCTCTCTGCTTATCCTTAATGTTGGCTTTAATCCAGCCTATGCCTGTGTGATGTGGCCTTCAGATGCATACATATGATTATATTCATCATACTATTCTCCTCTGTTAAGAACTGAATGAGGCTGTCAAGACGGCTCAGCACATGAGGGTGCTTGTCACCAAACCTGATGATCCTTAGCTTGATCCTCAAACTTACACAAAGGGAAAATCAACTCTCACAAATGTCCTCTGATTACACACCTATGCTGTGTCATACATGCGTGTGCACAAACACACATACACACACACTAAGAAAACATTTTCTTAAAAAAGATAATCTCCAACCCTTGTAAAATTATACCTTATTCTTCAGATCCAAACATTGGTCCACACATCATTTCGGTAGGAACCTCGTGCAAACCTCCCACAGACCATCTGTGAAATCCTGTACATCTCTCTCCATCTCATACCTCCATGCCCTCGATTATTGTCCCCAGATGGAATACCTATCCCTAGAAATGAGGTTCTTACTTGCTAAGGTCTGCCAAAGAATCAAATTCCTTAAAAGACAAACAAACACTCATCGGCTGAACCTCCTCTACTACGTTCTTTAATAAAAGGTTGGCTGGTACTTCAATTTCACGCTAATGAAAAGCATGTACAGTTACAGGACAGAATAATCTTACTGAAATATCATTCCAGAACTTAGAAACATCATGCTGATTGGCTTGTAGGAATTCTGTAAACCACTTGATTGAACGTTTGCTGCCTTTGTCTTCAGTTTCATTGCGTTCAAAGCGCTCATTGTGTTTGTTTACGGAGTAGTTGGTCAGATGCATGTATAGCTGGGTCTGGAAGGAGGAAGAACAAAGGGTTAGCACCTAGGAGAGCCACCGTGGAGTGGTCTCATGGGGAAGAGAACCTCAAAGACTAGGAGTTCTTAAATTGGAGATAACCAGCATATGTGGGTTAGGCTGCTCCTAGACGCCAGTGGTTGATAAAAGGATTTTGAACTGAGGATGAGCTGCCTACTTGCAAAATGCTGGTCAGTGAGAGTCCAGTGACCCCAAAATCAATACAGGCAATAGCCGCTGTTGCTGAATGCCCACCAGAGCTAAACACTGCTGCTGGAGACGCTGCATTATCTGTTCACAGGATACACAGAAATTAAGCTGGAAATGAGTTGACCCCCCCCCCGCCTCCACATGTTGACTCGTTTCCATGTGTTGGAGGGTGCTGTGGTGTGAAGTTAGAAAAGTCATTGACAGTCTTGTTGATGACCAAGCAGGTAGGATGTGCTTACTGTCACTATAGTGATAAGTCAGTAATCAGGTAACCAACCACATTCTGACTGAACTCAAGGTCCACTCCACAGCAGGGAATCCATATCTAGTACTGTAAACCTGGTCAAAAACACCCTTGACTGGAGAGATTGTAGATCATAATGAGGAAGCTATTGCTGCTGTTTTGCTTAAATGGATATGATGTGCCTTTCAAATTGCCTTCCAAATAAAGATGCGTATGTCTGTGGGTTAGTGCTGCTGCAGTTTGGGTCAGAGAAGCGTCTTCATGCAGTGGGCTTGGCACCTACAGAGATTCATAACTGGTCAAAGTGATGAGCATACATGACAGTTGAGTGCTCAGCTACATACAGAACATCTATATCAGCCCCTCCAAAGCATAGTGAAGATCACGAAAAAAGGAAAAAGGAAAAATGTCAGAGCTGAAGGGAAGGGTAGAGTGTTGATCAATATTATCTTCTGAAAATGGCATGGTGACTGTACCCGTGGATTCACAAAGCTGTAATTACTTGTGTGAGACATACAGAAGATTAGAACAGTCAGGTCCAATCATAGAGGTCCCACCAGCCTCACTGAGTGACCTATAGGAAGTAAATGGTTGCTGGGGGAGAGACAGACATTTTTCTTCAGTAGAACAGACACTGTTGGGATGACTATGCTCTTGTAAATAAGCCCTTCCCCATGGCCTGCAAGGAACCCAATGAAACTAAAACATAAAAAGACATGCAAGTATAAAAGAGGCTGCTTAGAAAGTGAGAAGATATCAAAGAGTAGGGAGAGAACAAGAGAGGGTAATAATGGGGGATATACGATAAAAATGCATCATGTATATGTATGAAAATATAATAAAGCCCATTATTATGTATAATTAATATATGCTAATTAAATCTTAAACCTTTGAACTATACCCACTGATGATTCTGGTGCTTAAATATTTCCCAGTGAAATGCTACTTTTCTCTTGAGAGACTGTGAGCATCCGTACTGCAGAATGACTTCAATAATTATTATGATATTTACAATTAAAGTCCCAAATGAATGACAATATAGGCAAAAAGTAAAAAGTGAAACTAGACTTGGCTAAATAAAACACTCCAAGTCTGCCTTCATTACCCCTTTTATTTTCAATGCTCCTAACACTGCTCTTTCAAATCCATTGGAGGAAAGACTTTCCTAAGAAATATTCTCCATCTCTAAAGAGAACAATTAAATACTGAAAGCATCAGTAAGAAGGGTACCCAAGACACTGGACTACCAACACACCCATCCCCACACCCCATACCGACTGCACCTGCCTTCCCTGCAGACAATGTACCTGGAGTCAGCAGGTGGTATATCCGATATCGCTCGACAGATGACAGCTTTGAAACCCATCTGGCTTTGCTTGTGTTTGTGTTTTAGTCTTTCTGTGTTATTTTGTTGTTTTAGATGGGGGTGTTTGCTTGTAACAGGGTCTCACCAGACAACCTGGAACCCACTGTGTAGTCCACTCTGGCCTGAAACTCATAATAATCCTCTTGCCTCGGGTTCATGAGGTAGCCACCACACCAGCTCTTTGATTTGCTGGTACTATTTTCTTTAAGTAAACTTGAAAAGAATCCAAAATTCAAAACTACTCTTAACCCTCAGTAAATATCTAATGTTTCCTCATCAAATTAGCAAAAACATTAATAAAGTCTATCTTTTTTTTTTTTTTGGTTTTTCGAGACAGGGTTTCTCTGTGGCTTTGGAGCCTGTCCTGGAACAGCTCTTGTAGACCAGGCTGGTCTCGAACTCACAGAGATCCGCCTGCCTCTGCCTCCTGAGTGCTGGGATTAAAGGCGTGCGCCACCACCACCCGGCAATAAAGTCTATCTTTAATTCCCATCCTTTTCCTAATTCTACTCTCCAAAACAGTTTTGAATAGAAATATTGTATCTTATATCTACATATTTGTTTATATATTCTACCCATATGACCATTATTTTGATTTTTGATAACCAGCTACACCCTTATGGTTTCTTATCTTTACCACAATCCCAGAGATCTGTATATTAATAAAAATCTTTGAAGCAAATAAGCAGAGACAACTACTTGTTTATTAATCTGTGTGCCTATCACTACTGAAGATGTCTTTTCATTCATGATGCAATATTTAAGGAGCAACTACAGAAAAAAGTGCAGAAAGGAGGCCAGGAAAGCCTCCAGGTGTTCAGTTGTGTAGCTACTCCCAACACTGTGTGTCATCACATTGGCTTAATCAAGTAAATTGGCAAATAAGAAACTTTTCAAGAATGGACTCATCACTACAGGAGATGGGTATGTTGGCATGTGCCTCTCATTCTAGTATTTTGAAGGTTCTCCTAAAGACAGGAGAATCAGGAGCTAAAGTTCATCCCTGGCTACATAGTGAGTCTAGGCCAGCCAAGGCTAGAATTGAGACCCTGTCTCAAAAAAGCAAAACAAAAACAAAACAAAAAAAATGGATGCTGTATTTCAACATTTAAAATTTCCTGTCCTGATCTCTTTTATAGTCATGAACCAAATTGCATGGAATGATGTTTATAAATTCATTAATAACAATTAAGTCTACAATATAATTTCCTATGGAAATACAGAAGCTATTAAAAATGCACATTCATTGTTCTAAACATTAGAAAATGGAGTAAAAAGAACCATGCAACAGCACGCCACCCCAAAACCACTAACGAAACTGTCTTGACTTTTAGTTCATCTTTACAAACAATCTTTGACATAATATACAATCAGTTCACATGGAATTTTGAGTTTTCACACACACACACACACAGACACACACACACACACACACACACACACCAGGGATTCAGTAATGAAATCATAGAGATGAGCAATGGATACTGACAAGAAGAGCTTACCTTTTTCTATATATGTAGAAACCAAAGGCAGGAACTGACATGTTCAAAAGCAGCTATCAAATGAGGCACAGAGGTTGTGCCTCTCCTCTCCCCAGCTTCCATTGGGATCTTCTAATCCAATGAACTTACTACGTATACACAGCTTAGTATTTCAGAATAGAATCCCGACGCCCTGTCCTGTCTAATACCAGCAGGAGGTACTATCTTCCTTACACAAATATGACCCACCCTTACCCATTCCAGTTATTTAACTTATAATCTACAAGCTGAAAGTCCCAAGCCAAGCTCACAACTCAAACGGTTCTTCTATGAGGAACCAAATCCCTGTGGGACAGTTGAAGGTCAAGGCCAAATACGTTAATTTCCACAAAACCTTCAATGGAGTTTCTGAACTCCATTGCCCTGGGAGTCCAGCTCATGCTCCCTGTGTCCAGGCCACACACGCTGAGTTTCCTCTGACTTCCCTTACTTCACATACCCAGCTCATGACCCTGCCATAGAAATGCTATCTGTGTTACCTTCAATATATCTCAACTCCACGCTGAGATTCCCAGCCTGGCCCCGATTTCAGAGTCTCCTCTCATCTCACATGGCAAGGCGGAAATGGCGTCTGGTTTCCCACACTTCAAGTCTCCTTTATTGCCCCCTATATGACACAGTCCCATCTAATCCCCTACACTGCAGGCCAGATGGGCTTCTTAAAACCCCAAATTCTATTCTCTTTTTCAGTGTGTCATCTTGAGCTGGATCCCCAAGTCCTAGAATTCCTTTAAAATGCCTGGAAAATCCTTTTCCAGGACCCTCTATATTCATCTCGGAAGAGACACATCCTTTCTTCTGGTCTGAGCTTTGGCCAAACTGAACGTGTCTGCTTCCCACACAGTTTTCATATTCCTTTCCCTAATCCTCTCTTTTGGGAGGTGCTCTACGCAACCCTGAGACAGGCGAGCTTGCTCCTCAGTCTTCTCCGACTTTAGACTCCATCTGCAAGGTTGACCCCCTAGGCATGGCCATGGCTCCCTCAGATCAGAGACCTGCACTCAAACTTCACACCCGGTATTCTAAATGCTTACTTTATTTTCTACCACACCACTAAACCGTTGCTTCAATGAAGTCACATACTGCATTTATGTAATGTTTATATTAATGTTTCCTAGGAAACTTCAAACATGACTTGGGGGAAGCTCAGAATAAACTTTATGACCATAAATAAAACATTATTTTAATGTCTTTTCCTAATATTTTTATAGTTTCTGCATTTTTTCCCTTGCCAGGCTAAAAATTTTAGTTTACTAATGGTAGTAACTTTGAGGGTCAGCCACTATTTCATTTTGAAATGACTAGTCTTACTAGAAGCATGTACAGATGTTGAAGAAGAATTGGGCCTTTGCAAAGCTGAGAAGCAATAACTAATTGTGACTTTTCTTATAGTCAGTACATTCACAATATAAAATTAGAAGTTAACTAAATTTTCTGGGTGATAAATTACAATTTAATATGGGCAAACAATAAATTACAGTTTATTGTCTTCATGGAAAATTACAGTTACAACTTTCATGAATATTAGCTGCTATATAAAAGAAATTTTTATTGAAATTTTAGTGAAAAATTTAGTGAATTTTTAGTGAAAAATTGTTGTAAGGAGGGCC
>JAQHUG010000029.1:6884496-6896962 GCA_028555095.1 Dicrostonyx torquatus
CTGCTATAGGTCCAAAGCAGTTTCTTTATTCATTAATGGTAATCACAGCACACAGAGGGGAATCCCACATGAGTATGCACACTGGCTACCATAGACCCAGGTGATTCTGACATTATTAGAAGCATGCACAGAACAGAGTTAGGTAGGGAAAGCCATGGAGCTGCTGCTGGAGACAGATGTGTCTCATTGTCATGAAAAGCCCGAAGTTTTTAAAACATTTTTTAATGCCATATTCTGAAGCTCTCCAAAAGATTTGAAGAACACCTAACTGAATTTTATCACTCTATGTCTAGAAAACCTAACTAACATGACTACAAGTTTGACTATTATAGATGACTCTCTACTAACCTATATTTCTTAATTACACACTACATTTTTAAATGAGCTGCACAAGCACAATACCTTAATCAAGAGCAGAAATACACATATAATAAAATTGACCTTAAATTTGTATCAATAAACCAAAATCCATACCAATGCAAATCTCTATAGCAAAAAAAAACACTAACAAAACAGTTAAGAAATACTTAAGAAATTTTTATTGAAATTTTACTGAAGTTTTAGTGAAAAAATACTTACAAGATGGTTCATTTAATAGACCTCTCAATATATAGAAACTGTACATTTTTTCCTTGACTTCATGTGTGATCAATGCACATTTAGAACCCACCTGCCTTTACCACTACAAAACAACCCTAACCGCTGACGTTTGATTTTATCGGCATACGTTCTTCATTTACATGTTCATACCGTACCTTGCAAACAAAGCTTCATCCGATATCAGCTCCCCCTTGAGAATCTGAACCTCGTGATCCCTGCACTTTTCTACACTTCCCACACCACACTGACTTTATTTCTCGTATAGCAATTTCTAGAGAGGTCACGGCATAGAGACAGAAGCTCAGAAACCAACCCAGAGAGAGCATCTTTCCCTAATTAACTAATCAGATAGTTGTCTGGTTTTCACAAAGCTGTCGGTAAGTGAGACGCAGTCTTACTTGTGCAAACGATTCAGTCATAAACTCCTTAGAGAAGGAACTTTGACTCACATAGCCCTTACACATCGTAGAGGATTTGAAGGCAGACATTGAACAAATGAGCGATAACTAGGTTCTCTGTCGTCACTTACCAAGTTGGACTCATTTGGTGGGATGTACTTCTCTGTCCCCATTCGCACAAGCCCGTCGTGGTAGAGAAATATCTTTAATGGGTCGCAGGATGTAACCAAAATATAAATCCGCAAATCAAACTTGTAGCCTTCCATTAGGAAAGGCTTTTCAATGTATTCTTGAACTATCAAATGATCCTGAGATGGAATTTTATCCCCATTTCTTATCAATGAAATCCTAAGTTTAAAGGAAACAAATAAAAATAATTTGATATGGAGGTTGAGATGCCAGGAAAATAAATGTCATCAATGTATTCAGGAAGAGAACAGTGTTACGGAAATTCCAAAACCCTGTCCCTCCACAAGAGCAAGGGGTGGGGTGCTGTCAGAATCAGTTCTGTGGAGGCACAAAGGGTAAACAGAAGCTTGAAACATCCAGAGAATATGTTACCAAAGAGGGGGGAAGAGAGGAGTGGGGGAGAAAGGGAAGGAAACAGCAGCTAAATTCTGTTTAATGGCGTTTTTGGCATTTTAACGGATTCTGTTACATCACTCATTCCCAGTTCAGTGTGGTTTGAACAACAACCCAGTCCCCAGCCCCGAGGCGAGTTCCAGGGTAGGCCAAGTGAACCTGATGGCTGTCACTGTTTACTTTGATCTGCCTTGAGCTCTCTAGAGGAATTCAGTTTGCTTTGATAAAGAAATGACTAGATAATTTCAAGCGTATGCAAGAAAATTACCATTCACATAGAAGAGAGCAAAGTAATGAAGAAAAATGTAAACTCCATGAAACCTAGCAAGCATGATACAGATACAGCAAACGGCAAAATGACAGAGGAAAAACAGCCTCTTAGTAAGCAAATTAAAAGTCAATCGATTGACTTGACAAGCTGGGCTTGAGAAACGGGTCTAAAAATAGAGTCTAACTACAATGTCATCCAAAAGAGACCTCTTTTAGAATTAAAGACGCAAAAGGTCGAACGTGAAAGCAGGCAGTGTTCTGAAGTGGTTACCCTTGCATCCACCTAAACAAAAAATCGCCATGACAGACAAGATGTGGCACTAGATGGTAAGCAAACATCTCAATATAAAAATTGTGATCCTATATGATAAGCAAATAGCTCAAGAATATAAAAATTAAAAAATATGTCTTTGATGCGACACAAAAGTTAGCAACCAAAAGGTGATCAAAATGATGGGAGAAATGGCTCGGCTAGGGTGGCTGCAGTCCACCTTCAGTGACAGGACACCAGCAGAGTCTCAAGGAAGTGGATCTAGGTGGCAGGCAACAGAAGCCCCTGTACCCATCCACTATTACAGCACAAAATTCCACACTCCCATCGTTTTTGCATTGCTATGAAATATACTGTACTAATATTGATAAATTTTTATTACTTTCATCACAAACATTGAGCAACCCATACCAATCAGCATCCCTCCTCCATTTTCCTTTCCAACATGCCAATAATCAATGGACACAAATTCCCCAGTAACACACTTTTTAATTTGTACATGACCAAGCATCCTTGAACACAATATATGATTGAATCAGTGCATCATGCTCAAAAGTTAAATAGCTTTTAAAAAAGTTTAACTGGGAAGCTACAATGTCCCAGGATCTTTTGCAGGATAGCATTTAAATATTTTTTTTAAAAAAGGTTCAAATGACTCACATACATTTTACAAAAAAAAATGATCTCAGTCAACTTTCTATTTTTTTAAAAAAAAAAGTGTACCACAGAAAACTAAACATAAGCAAAGAGTATAAAAAATGTTATGCTGTGCATTCTATTCCTGGAAAAATTGTCTAGGTCTTTGGTATACTAGCTTAAACTGTATCCTGTGCAACCTCAGTCCAGTTATCAAGGCTAAGAGAGGAAAATGTTTATGAAACAGAGAATAGATACATTTTGCTTCAAGCATTCTCATTATAACAAGGCAACTCTCTCTACTTTGTTCTCCAGGTTAATTTAGCTCTTCTGTAGCAATTTATCTTATTACCCAAGATTTCTGAAATTATTATAAGCATGCATTGTGTTTATGAAGAAATAAAATAAATTTTCCCTGTAAGTCATGATTTCCCTGATGCTCACAATTCTGGTGTATTTTTAATTGGATTACTGAAATCTGTTAGGAGAGTCAGTCATAAAAACATGACAGCTAGAAACGTATTGCTTTCCCAATAAGGTATTCAACATGAGAAACTGTGAGCACATCTTCTCTCACATTTTTAAATGATTATATTTTCCAGAGAAAAAAACTAACCTACCCATGACCCATTGCACCATTAGCTGGTTTTATTATAAAAGTTTTCTGCTTCCTCTTTTTCTTCAGTTCTTTCACATAGTTTTGGAATTGAGTATATTCAGAAGGGAAAATCCACGTTCGAGGAACAAAAGTATAATCCAGAGGCCGAGACTTGATCATTCTGTAAATCAGAGGCAAGAGGAAATGTAAATTCTATTCAACATCGGTGAATCTTATTTTTGTAGCAATTATACTATGAAGACTTATATCTCTTTGTCCTTTCATTTATTCTTTTGCTTATTGTTCTACCCAGAAAATGTCTGTATACTAAACAATAGCCCAAACTTGAGACTATCAACAAAATAAAGAGATAAGAATCTCTTCCCTGTTTGTTACACACTGGTTTCTATCTTAACAGAATGAATATTTTTGATTGTATACTATGCTAGGCACTGCTGAAGCAAGGGGAGAATTAGCATGGCCTCTGCCTCCAGTGAATTTACAGATAGTCTTTGCATACAAGACAGGGTGATGACAGACCGCAGAAGTAAAGGGCAGGCTAACAAATACCAGTCACTAACTCTCAGGGAGGGGTCAGGAAGCACACCATTTATACAGACACTTATTCTTGGTGCTCCAGTCCCCCAAGGCATCCATAGACAGCAGTTCCTGACTTCTTTCTATGCCACTGCTTTAGAGTTTAGCCACTTTTCTGATAAAACCACCTGAAAGTCTCTGTTCCATAGAAGTTTTATGTGAATGAACCATCAATTCATGTGATGCTACCGCCAAAGATGTCTTCTGATAGCCTTGCGTTTGCTAGAATTTGCCTATAGTGGCCCCTCATGTGATGACAATGTTCATTCTGAGGGGAAGTAGAGGTACTGGAGATAGAATGCGAGGCCTCCCATGTGTTAAGGAAGTGTTCCACTCCTTAGCTGCAGGTTTTACTTTAAAACCTGGGCTCATTCATTGCCCAGGCAGGCCTTGAACTCACAATTCTCCTGTCTCACCTTCCTGAGTACCTAGGATTACAAGGTTGTGACACCAGGCCTGGAAAAAAAAAAGTGTTTCCTTTTTGATTGATCCAAAAATGTTAAGTATTTTATACTTATCAATTCTCAATTAAAATGAAAACGAAGAATGATTTTTTTAAAAAAAAATTATTAAAGGTAATGTTTTCTTTTTACACTTTTTGTTTGCTAAATGTGTGTGTGTGTGTCTGTGTGTGTGTGTGTGTGCATGCCTAGGCCTACGCCTGCGTTTTGTGCACAATGTGTGTGCCCACTGCTGCATAGGCCAGAAAGGAACATCAGGTCCCCTGGAACTGCAGTTACAGTTATGAGCTGCGACGTGAATGCTGGGACTCAAACCCGAGTGCCTTTGGAAGAGCAGCTGGTAATGGATCCTAAGAACTGAGGCATCTCTCCAGCCCTAAAGATAATACTTTCAAAAGAAACTTTTTTTTTCTTTTTCTAAATGTGGTCTTTTATTACAGATGAGAATAGTGTGCAAATAAGGTTAGCCAAAATTAAAATGGAACCACAGTGGACAGAATGCACAAAGGCAGAGACTAAACTCAGAGGAGAGGAGTAGAAATCAACCAATGGCGAAGCAACTGGACAGTCACAGCATCAACACATCTCAAGGACTTGCCCACGATTTCACTTCTAAGTGATGATGAGCTGGGGCAATAGATGAACAGGTAGGAGTGTAGGAGTGCTCACGGAGCAAGCATACGGACATGACTTCAAAACCCCGGAGTCTAAGTAAATAATGAGGTGCAGACACATAGGCACTTAGAATCCCAGTTCTACAGGGAAGTGGAGGCAGGAGCATCCTCAGAGCCATCCACTAGCCTAGCTCCAGGTCAGTGAGGGACCTAGTCTCTAGAAAACGAGGCAGAGAATAGGAGGGCAGGGCACACGCCTTCCTCCTCTGGTCTCCAGGAGCGTGCATCTGCACACACAAAGATGTGCAGTCACACATTCTTCTGCCCTCCCTCCTGCTCTCTTCCCCCCTCCTCTAGCCTAGCTCCCTCTCATGTGCATGTACACAGATATGCCATTACCACCATGGGAAACGAAATGATATCATTTCCAACTGCATTTGCTTAAAGTATGCTAATTCCACAACTAGGCAATCTCAATTGAAAAAAAAAAAGAATAATATTGACTGATTTGATAGTTTGACTTTTTAAATAAAATTAATGCTAAGGCTGTAGTTTTTATTTAAACACCTTTACATGTGTTTATTATATTTGACAATGACCTGAAATTAGGCTGAGTTAAGGCTTTAATTAGAACTTGAAAAGGTGCCATGTGGTACCTTTCTGTTACATATGCAAATACATATCCTACTTATCTCAGGTACTTAGAAATTATCATTTTTTGCAGCATAAGCTAGATATAAAATTGTTGCATGAATAGATGTATAATTATAAATATTCACAAGAATAACATCAATGATAACATTTAATTATAGACCTGTCAATTAACTTTTTATGAATACTCATTTTTTTTCAAAAATATTGTTTGTCACTAACATTCTCAAGCCCAAAAATATCCAAGTAAGTCTAGCCAACAGAAACGTAAACCACATAGAAATTCCACGGTTCGTCCCCCAAAACATTTGAGTACCTGTTACCAGTTTTTCCATATGAAAGATTTATTCAGATTCTTGACCTTGGAGATGAACGCAGCATCACCCTAAGTGAGTATGGGTACATGTGTCTATGAGCATGTATGCACACATGTACCTAGTACATGTGTTGGAAAATGTTAGATATTTAGTGGCTAATAAACACACAAAGCACACGATGCAACAAATGACTTCTCCTGAGGTTTAAAAATTGAACAAGCACCTACTTTTCTGTGTTATCAAGTTGTAACGAAAAGGGTTCTTGAGATCCTCAAAACTATCTATGGCCCAGCTCCACTGAGAGCAGTTTGTCTGAGTTTGTGTCATCTCTCTAAACCTCAGTTACAGTGACGTCCTGTGCAAAGTTAAAGATAGAACCAGGGACCCACTAGGACCACTCTACTCTGAGTGTCTCTCTCCCGTCTGACTAACTCATCTGAACACAACCTTATACAAGACAATACCACCACAACCACAGCATAAACTTTGCTCAGGCCTTCTCTATTAAAGAAAATGAAGATTACTTGGTCATATTTCTTGCTAAGAAATCCTTCCTACAGATCTCCCCCATTCCTGGAAAATGGTTGATCCTCTGAAAAATAAAAAGGTAAATATTAACATTTATTGAATCAATGAATCTTTTATACTGTAACAGTGAAAAACATCCTTTGAGGTTTCTGTTCTAATAAATTAAACGTTATTATATAAAGGATTTTAAATTAAATAGCTAATAATTATTGTGAAATGAAAAATGATAATCAGAGAATAATTCTGTAAAATTTTAAAGAAATCTGGGAAAGACTTTACAAAGATGATAAAGTTTTACTGTTCTGTGTTGGACAAACGGCAATTCAATATCCAAACAATAAATACAAACAAATATAAATACAGACATTTATAACATAGGACTTAAAATATTTGCTCATCAGTTCTACCATGCATTCTGTGATTCTAAAGTAACAAGGAGGAGGAGATAAGAGGAGGGGAGGGGGAGGAAGGGGAGGAGAAAAAGATGTGGAAATAAGAGGAGGAAGGGAGAAAGGAGGGAGAAGGGATTGGGGTATGGGGGGACAGGAAGGAGGGGGAGAAAGAGTGGATTAGGTAAGAGGAGGGAATGGGGAGGAGGGGAAGGAGGAAGAAGAGAGGGAGGGAGGAAGGTTGGGAGGGAGAGGAATAAATAGCAAATGTCAGTTATCTCAGGTTCCTTGTAGGCTTTTCATTTCTTCCGAACACCTCTGTATGGCACTATAGAGACAAAAGCCAGAAGGCATGTAGGTGATGCTATACAGTCTTTGTCCATCCAGACACCACCATTCCCTGTTGCTCATCCTAAGGTATGACACAAAGATCATCTTAGACGGAATTCTGCCCTCTCAAGACTTCTTTAAAGAAATAAGCTAGCTACAGGCTACACAGGGACACGATGCAGCCTGGCAACAAGACAGGCTGTCCAGGGAACTCAGAACTGAAATCTAATATGCCAACAGATTAAGAAGCTCAGTAAAGAAAATCATGACGGAACTGGTACAACGCTGTCGCCCCGGCCTCTGGACAGAAACAACTGATAACTGAGCCCTACCTGGTAGTTCTGCAGTTCTGTGATCTTCTCCTGCTGAACGGCGGCATCACACCATATAAGGTTACTCGTTTCATCTTCATCTGGAGTCTTTATAAATCCCATTTCATCTATTACCAAACGAACTGAAAGGGAATAGTTAAAATGAACGAGAGTTTAAACCTTAACGACATCATTGTGGAGACGTCTGTACATACATCCATAATATTCCATCCACAAACTGCCCACTACCTTACAGCATAAGCTCCTTCTGAGTAACAGCTGTTTTATCTAGGACCAAACTATTCTCCACAGCACCCGGGAACAGAATTAGATGGCCCCAGAAATCCTTAGTGATAGTCCTTTCAGATTTACCAGAGGGTTTTGAAAGTGACTTTGACACCGTGAAGACACACAGAGAGCTGAGGTAACTCCACACAGGGTCATTCGCTCTCATGGGTTTTCCATGACCTGGAACTAGGTATAAAACCAGAAAGGTAAAAATATCCTTGACCATTGGGTCTCTCGTGCACCTTTTACCTTTCCAGTTCAAGTTACTATTACCACTTAAAAGTGAGTCAGCTCTGTTTACTCAGAGGACTCAGAAACAGTGAAGCCAGATTTCCAGGAAGGATTTAGAGACTGGCTCTCTGCCACTCCCCACCCTGAGATCCCACTAAAAAAAAAAAAAAGAATTATCCTCAGGGTTTACTTTTGGCTAAATATTACTCCTCCTTAACTGACATGTTCCAGTTCGTATACCGGCATTCGTCTTTCAACAAATCTTGAGTTTACAATGAAGATGAGCTGTACAGTTGGGGTGATAGCTGAGTTCCAGTGAGTTCTGAGTCCTGAAAGAAGAGTGTGTCTACATGGCGATGCTTCGGGGCTCTCTTTTCATGCTTCCTTTGTATGAGAAGTGATATGAGAAATGGTAAGGACTGTCTAGCTGACTTAGCTCAGGTGCAAAAAACTGATAACCAGGAATGGTTGGCCTCAGATCCTACAGGCTCTTGACTATTTGCTGGAGAAAAACCTGGCTTCATTTGCAACGATGCCTGGGATAACAAGGGCACCTAGAGAGTCTCTGGAAAAATCTATGTGAGGGCAGAGGGCTGGTTTCAAAGGCAGCAGAATGAAGTTTGGAGTTATACTGATACCTTGTGTCATCAAGTGCACACACAAGAAAGTGTCACACATCGTGTCACCATGAGGTGGCCTCCCTCGGGGCTCTGCTGCTACTGTGCCATTTGGACACATACAGAGAGTGAGAGCAGTGGCAACAGGTCCTGCGAGACTCCTCGAATAAGCTAATAGCAGAAAACAGCGACGGGGCGGAATGCCTGCATGAGACCAATCTACTCCTGAGAAACGGAGACACATCCTCTGAGCTAAGACATAACTGGCGAGACCCTAATAATAAGACAAGGGGAAGTGGCAGTGATGGGGGCGGCTCAGCTGGCTACTAAAGTCGTGGGTCTTCATGTACTAACACACCAGTGAGGTCAGATGCTTCCAGATTACACAAGAATGGTTGAAAAGATGCACCCTATATTCGCAAACCTTCATAAGCTCAGACAGCTTTCTTATGATGACTTTCAAAGCCCAGAAAGCTGACAACGTTGAACATTACAGGAAAAATCCAATGTTGGGTAGAGACCTACACATTTCTTTCTGCTAAACTAACTGAATGCATTTTTTCTTTGTTTGAACTGAAAATTTAGAAATCCATTAGTACCTTTTCAAAGCAGATCATCCCCCACTGCTTAGGAAAGAATTCTTCTAACCTGTCAGCAGTCTTACAGAAGTAATTTAGAAATCCATTACATAAAAGATAATCACCTCTCCCAACTCTACATTGTTTTCTATGCCGAGGCAGTTTTCCCATCTGTCATGGGAAGTGCTGGGTTCTGGAGACACTCACCAATTTCAAACTTCGTCCCAGCAACATTCGCTGTAATGACCCCCTTCTTTTTCTTTTTTCTGACTTTCCTTTTCATTGTGCATTGATAAGGCAACTCAGTATTCAGATCCAGGGGAGAGGATCCCTGAATAACTTTAAAAAGAAACAGACACAGCTGTCACTAAAATAAAAACAATGTGACCACAAACATTCATGTTGCCCCCAGAAAAGAAAAACTATGACTGGTGACACTTTCAAAGTTTTAATATCTATTCTGAACACACTCATAGCCTGTAGTATGGGCAGGTTAACCCACTTACCCCCTTCTTGAGGCAGAGATGGCATGGTCACCTATGCCAAGTGAGCAAGAGCAAGAAACAGGCGCACAGTACCAAGCTCTCAGTAAATTTGGAAGTCCCACGTTCATCTAAGTAGGATATGGCCCCAAGTCACAGGAAGTTCCTATCATATTATCTGGGTCAGAGTCTCAGATTTCACGACACAAGTTTTGGGCTAGGAAGCTACCTGGAGAGGTTTAAAAACAAAGTTAGTTCAGACACAGCTTCATGGTATTTCTCATGCCAATGTCACTCTTGTGAGATGCCATGTAATAACAAAAGCTAATTTGTTCCATCAAACAGTGCTACTCAGTTATTAACCCATCATACACAAAATGCCAAGCTGCAGCTTTCTAATCTGGAGGCACACAATCTAAATAGAGAGCTTTGTTTTGTTTTAAATTATAGACCCTTAACTATAGAAATTACACAAAGAAATTAAAAAATAAAATCCATTGCTGTCCACTGACCACTAAGAATCCTGAGATGTATCATAAACAGCTTAGCCTTTAACCAAGCCTAAGGAGGAGCTTTTTGAGCCCTGTGTTATAGAAAAGTTAACTGAGCTCAGAAAGGGCAGATGATTTTCTCTCCTTACAAAGAAAGTAAGAGGTAAAGTGGAGACCGAAATGAAGCGCGCCAAAGCCAAAGTCCCTGAGCCGGGAACCCATACAATCTTCAACGCAACGCTTCACCTGTTACCAGGACATGCTTCTAACACGAAGCCGTGAAATAGCCATGGGGTAGGGGGTGGCTCACCTGGGGGAGGGGGTGGCTCACGGAGTAAATACAGGCAGTGATCCAGATTTACAGGGGTAGGGAGGAATGGCTTCCTAAGCAGAGTGAACCACGCCTTGGGAGAAGTTTGAAAGGCTCAAAACAGGAAGGACCATTACCAGGAGGATCTTATTTAAACAGAGAGAGGGACACAACGTTCTCTCAAGGAATGAACTGTCGTGATTCAGCCACATCCTGACAGGACCCACAGTGTGCTCTGTGGGCATCTGCAGTATCTGCGGGATCCGGGCATCCAGGTCCTAACTAAGCTGACAAGTTCACACTCTCAACTCCTGGACTTCTCTCTTCCTTGAGCTCCTATGTCTCCAACCGTAATGGGAAAAGACATCAAAACTCTTCTACTAAACACAGGTGACAGGGGAACCTTCACCAAATTATCAGGGTTTTCAGAGCTCATTCAGCCATCATCCCTACTAGCCATCATTAGCAGGAAGATAACATCAAAGGGCATTTACAGCTTTATTTATTCTCTGGTATAATTCACTATAAAAACTAGCGAAGTGTTATTTATTAGAGATCCCAGTGGGTAGGCGGTGTGTTAAGTAGTTAAAGCGAGTAACACCACCAGCAAGCTTTGAGCTCCAGTTCATGTCCCCACAACTTCTAGATATAGAAACCATGGTTTAAAACTGAAAACCAAGAGTTTTGACACAGTTCTGCTAAGTGGGGATCTCATCCACCTCCCTCTCCTATTTTTAGACATCACACTGACGCTACACAGACACATAAGGAGCTGGTAAGGCTAATTTGGTACTCAGGAAGACAGGTTGTATTCTGGAAATTCACAATACCTCAAACCAAACAGGGAACTCACAATAAACATCTCCAAACTGATTTGCCAGCTCCCACCTGGAAACGGACTAGGTCACCATTCAGAAGGAAGAAAGGAGTGGCTTGAAGGTCAGTTCTGTTCTGTTTAGAAGCTCTCCAATACTGAGACTGAGTTTGGGATGTTGTGCCCAGCACCGTGTTACTGGAATAAACAAAGGTCCCTTTACCTCACTGATCCCATTTGCAGTCGGTTGACAAAGTCAGGCTCCTAAAATAGACCTGTCGATTTCTGAACTTAAATTATGAAACAAACAACTTCAAAGTGCAGAATACAAATGTTCCTTGGGCCCCACGGGGATCTGAAGTGTTTAAAATGGTCCTAGTCATACACAGGCTCTACTCCATCCCCCTTCTGATCTGGTGAAAGTGCCTGACAAACTTCGAGGTCTTGATTGTATCTCCCCCAATCCGAATTAAATTTATTTTAGGCAAGGAATTTGAGAAAGCAGACTTAGAACAGCACACGGGTAAGCTACTGCTATCCACTCTCCAAAAGCTGGAGGCACGGTTTAATGACCTAGGAAATACTTTAGGCCAATGGTTTCTCACCAGAAATCAAAACACTCTGAACATTAGTGCCTGAGAACTCTTCCCTGCTCTGCCTATTGCTTTAAAACCTAAGGAAGCAGCTGCTTCAGCCTTTGATCATGTTGAGGGATTCATTCCCCCTTCTTCTGGTCTATCGGGGGTTTCTTTATTTGTGTCTCGTCAAAACCACCTATCTAGAAGGTGAGTTCCCTAAAGAATGAGCTTTCTTCAGTCTTGCTCATGACTGCATTCCCAGAACCAGAGCCTGGCAGCGCTCAGTAGTCGCCTGTTGCTAAGTTAATGGGTGCTATGGTTCAGGGAAATCCTCTGAAGAAGAGGAGGTCAGTAGGTCACAGAGGTTTCCTCATGCACAAAAGTATGTGACACTTTTTGCTCAAGTGAATATATTAGAGGGCTTTGGTTTCTACTGATTACTTCAAAAGACTGAACCATGATAAATGTGTGTTAACTCATGATAAGGTTAGTTATCACATCATTGGTGTGTGGAGAAGCTCAGG
>JAQHUG010000029.1:6915541-6926467 GCA_028555095.1 Dicrostonyx torquatus
TGCTATATTGGTTACATATGGCCTTAGTTTTCCTATTTGCCCTTCTAGCCCTATGCATTTAACCCATCTCATGCTTTGTCTTACTCGAGATAAGGTTCTGTTTTCTTCAGCCGAATGCAGGACTCCAGAATGTAAATCTACTATTACTCTTCCATCCTCCCTCCCCACACCTTAGCTAATCACCCTCCAGCTGGCTTGCATAGCTCTGATGACTTTCCAATGCTCACATGAAAACAACCGAAGTCTAACTAAAAATGATCTTTCGTGGACAGGTGCTATTAAGCTAATGTTTCCTGCAAGCCCCATCCTTGCCCGGTTTCAGGTTAGGAACAGCCACTGAATAAATCAGCATGTATTTTAAAGTTTGCCATTATGTTGTTAGGGTAAGTATAGGGGACTATGCACTGTGCCCCCCCTCAACACACACACATGCTGGCACTGCTCTGTGTCTGTCTTTGATGACACGGGGAAGTGTCTAAACACGAAGCTATCCTAGAGATTGCAGAATCTTCTCTTTCAGCCTCTCCAAACCTGACACATCCAGGCTCCCTCAGACAGACACATGTGTAAGTGACCCCATGGCTCACAGAGGTCAACCACGTTATCAGGGTTACCTAGAGTAAGTCTGACAAAGGTTGGTTTTCACCTTTGCTTCCCAAGTCATGCCCAGGTGTTGTAATTTGATTGACAGCCCTATTGATTTACCACAAGATGCAAAGATGCAAGAACTTGATGATTCCCTTCTAATTCCTACAACAAACACCTCACTCTGAATGCTTCTGCCAAGCCATTTCCAAAGACATCCATCAGATCCACCTGCCTGCTTCCCTCCTGTCTTTCCTGTGAGCCCCTGAGCCCCATTCCCTTTCACTGTGTTCCAATCACTTGTCTCTTCTGACTTACACAGACTTTGCACATCCCATCCTTCCCTCTAGAAGGCAAGTCCTCCTGTCCCTAGCTGTGTTCAGATAGAACTCACATTCTGATGGCACTCTCACAGCCTTTGGTCCCTTTTGAGCCTAATTCTAGCCCTCTCTGGTGGACTATAAACTCACAAATAAGAGGACTGTGTTCGCTTCTGCTCACATATTCCAAACACCCGGGAAAGCTCCTAGAGCATGTTAGGTACCAGATAGGTGTTTGCTGAATGAGTGGATGGAGGGACACATGCACTGTGTTTGCGTGTTTAAATAGGTTGGGTAATAAAATCTACCTCCCCGTCGTGCACCATTACTGTTTCTATTCTGCAGATAAATGTGCGCTAGAGGCAGTAAGACTGGCACCTTACCACTTGTAAGCAAATAATTTTACTTTACCATTCATAGCCTTAATTGCTATGTTCTCTGCAACAACACCAAAAAGCTTATTCAGTAGAGACTTTTCCCTTCAGCTTACAAAGGACAGAGTTGAGAATAAGTAAATATGTCATGTAAAGCCATTCTTGGCTTTATAGGACCCAATTCTAACACCAGCTCTCTGAAGAGAGAAAGAAAGAGAGAGAGAGAAAGAGAAAGGGGGGGAAGACCCATTCCTCCTGCTACAGGCTAGACACATCCCTATTCTGTTCCAAATTCACAGTCCCTACAATGGCTGACCTCTGCATTGAAGGCTCCCCACCATGTCCAACCCCAAATACCAATAAAGTTGGTTTCAAAACATAACAGCTTTAAAAAGAACAACATGCATGTGTATTCTCATGACCAAGAACTCCATGGTTTCTTTTATATTAGTATTGATCTAAAATGCTCATACTCTTTAATAAAAAAAATTAATAACAAACAGTAAATGATTTATATCATACACTGTTCATGTGTCAAAGTTCTTCAAAAAATGTAGTTAGCTTTCACAGAGAAATGGAGATACTGCAACGGAGAAAAGCAAATGGAAGGTTGATGGAGGGGACTGCGGATAAATTCAAGTCTATTGTACCAGTCACTCAGGAATGTATGATTTTACTAGCATCTGTGAGATGTTTTATTATTAATCTTAAGTCACCAAGCCTCTGGAAACATTGTTCAAAAATCTATCTGTAGTACGTGCTGCACTTCAGCTTCTAAATACAAGAGACTCATATGGTTCCACGGTGTCAAGGGGATAACTTGAAAATTAGAAGGCGTGCATAAGACTGCAGATAATCACACTGACAATACACATCAGTCTCTTTGAGATGTAGCTCTGACTGCTTCTCACAAATCCTAAAATTCAATTTGCATGGATTATTTCTGGCTTGCGTTTCTCACTTTGGTGAGCTCCACAAACAAATGACCCTTCACTGAAAGATTAGATTCAGGAAAAGGTCCCCATCCTCTGTGAACAGAGAGAATACATTTCTACTATCGAGTGAACTTAACTGCATCCTAACAAAGGCCAAAAGTGTAAAGGACTAGGCATTTCTCTAGACTTACAGTTCTTCAGTAATGGTCCCATAGTGTCAGGGAAAATAATCTAATTCTAGTGACAGCAACGTGAGATCATAGAGCAAATGCTCATACTGATATTACAACAATCTCCATCATTTCAATTATGGCCTCAATACCGCTCCAAAATTTTACAGGCCAACCCAAATACTATGTACAGATATCACATATGCTCCACCACATAATATCAGTATATTCTTGCTAATATCAGGATCTTACATATTTGAAGACTTTACCTACATCGAACTGGTACTGTACCTACTCTATGAGGCAGTATTTAGGGTTCAAATTCTAATCTAACCTATTTAAGTCTTATGTATATTCTATAAACATTAGCATACACCAATTGCATCATTTAAGTAATGCCACTGATATCTTAGCTCCGAATTGTTCAAGCCAGCACTTTCCACATCACGAATGTTTTCTTTTTATGGCAGCCAAATACTAATCCATTATTTGACAGAATGACAAATGCAGAGCAAATACATCCTCTTCACCTGGTCGGCAGCATATGTGGGCGGTGTCTGTCCAAGATAACCAGACATGTGTCAGACGCCTACCACACAATATGCACAGCACTCTAGGAATTACAATCAAGCTATCAAGCTTTTACAGAAAATGTGAATTGAGCTAAAAAGAAACAACAAACAAACAAACAAACAAACCTGAAGCCTCATCCCCAGTACCAAATGTCCTAATGCGACGGGTCTAGAATTCAGCCTGGACCAAGATTTCTGAAGGTTCCTTTTGTAATTCAAACACACAACCAAGACTGAGAGACACTGTTTAAACAGATGGACTCTACCAGTTCATCCTTGTGCGTTGCTTTATTGGTTCCATTTTAAATGGGGGAAAACTGAAACCCAGAGACATGAAGCAACTTGTCAAAGTGTTGGACAGCGCCATTAGAGTATCAAAACCTCTGCACTGTCAGGTTGCTTCTCAACGGCAAAGATGCCTTTATGGTTGAATTGTTTCCTACCTTCCTGCAGTCCTGCTGAGAAATGCAAATGGTCCCTTTTCACATCTCATGCAGATACAACAGGGCCTCTCTATCTATGGTGAGTTCTGTAAATATTTTTCTTTCATTACTAAATGCAGATCACAATCCTTAGAGGGGCATAAAGTTAATTCACTCAAACTCAGTGTGTGTGTGTGTGTGTGTGTGTGTGTGTGTGTGTGCGTTTGTAACACTAGAATAGATTATAAGTATCCCAGCACTAAGCAGGAGAGACTCTCCTTTCAAATGATTGACCAGGGCAGCACAAGTGACTCCAAAAACAATATAGACTGTTGATGTAGTTGTTGGCTGCCTCTCAGGATTTACAGACCTCAGTTGCTAAAAAATAATGCACACCTAGGACACAGGACTTAGATGATTTAAGCTGGACCTGACCTGGAAGCCTCTTTCCTGAGGTCTAGTTGCCATGGTTCCAAAAATACTGTGCAAGCTGCCAAGTGGGGGAAGCAATTAAACAGTTCTCGACAGCTGCCACAAGTATGAACCATAGTGATAACCAACACGGCAAGCTGTCCTTACAGGTGCCATAAGCGGCACTCGCATCTCGGTGACAATGAACAGCTGTCTAACTGGGCTTAAGGACCACTCAACAGGAGGAAAATCAGGACTGACACCGGAAACCTAGCCATCTTTCCAGGGGTAGTGAAGACACGGACTTAGAAAAGAATCTACTTTTGTTAGACTGACTTCCAGAATTCCTTAATGATGTCTAAATCCTGTCCCTATACCCACAGATAGGTGTAGCTGCCACCTCTCATCAAACAGCAAACGGAGGCCACCACAGCTGGAAAAGCACAACCAAGCACAATGCAGAGGTCATCAGATCCTGGAGAACCCAGCACCAACGGGTACATCTACATCACAGCTCCTGCATCAATGGCTCAGGGAAAGTCATGGAAGAGGAACATATTTAGAGTCGGAATACCAGGAAGTCTGCTGTGAAAGTCTCTCCGAGAAATTTCTGCATGAACAAGATCAAAACAGTGGCAACATCAATGGCCATGTTAACATAAACCACCCCTAGACGAAGAACTACAGGTAACCACAGACTCGCTGGGGAAAGGAGAATTAGCCATTCCGAGGGTTTAGTCCTCTTATCAGCTGTCCAGTGCAGAGTGGTCTGTTATGAAAACACACACACAGACAATTACTAACTCAATAAGTGATATTTGCATATACTTGCTCATAAACATGCATACATCCATACACACATACACATGCATTGCGTGTGTGTGTGTGTGTGTGTGTGTGTGTAACAACAGCAAAGAAAATGAGGGTATCAATTTGATGGGACATGAAAGAAAGAAGGTAGCTTGGTGGGGCTAGAGAAAAGAAAGAAAGGAGAAAAAGTTACATAATTCTATTTTAAAATATTTTTAAAGGAAAAGGATAAAAATAAAATATTTCCTTCAGACTGTGAGAAGTAAGGGAAGTATTATCTGTGAATATTACCTTGGATTTTCTCTCTTTGTATATGTAGGTATAAACAATGTCAAGAAAAAAATTGTATTTCTTTAGACAGAACGAGTTTGAAGAGCAGTCTAGCATTCTGGAAAATGTCCTTCCCTCCTTAATTTACACTCCCCGGTGGTTTTCTTCTCTCAAGCATCTTCCTTCTCCTGGGTGCGTTCTGCCCAGCTCAGTTGTTACATCTTCCTGTCTCCCTCTGAGACAAAACTCATCTTCGGAGCAGCGGCACCGTCAGACTGCCTCACTCGTTATCTCAGGTCTTTAAAAGAATTTGCTTAAAAGTTTTTGTCCTTACTAGCCAAGACACGCAGACCAGAATGTCTTTGAACGTATTATGTAGTCGAGGATGTCTCTGAACTACAGTCCTCCTGTTTCCAACTGTGATGCTGGCGTCATCACACACAGGCTGTGAGGTACTGAGACTTGGGCTTACTTTCATGGTGTGTAAGCACTACCAACTGAGCTGCATCCCCAGTAATGCTTAAAATTCCTATGAAAAAGGGGAAAGTGTAAAAAAAATTCTAGTATAAAGAGAGCTTCTTTTTAAAAAAATAAATAAATAAAGCACAGCATTTTGGTGATGTGAAATAAATTATTAAGAATAAAGAGTGAGCCAGGTGGTGGTGTCACATGTCTTTAATCCCAGCACTCAGGAGGCAGAGGCAGGCAGATCTTTGTGAGTTCAAGGCCAGCCTGGTCTGCAGTGCAAGTTCCAGGGCAGGCTCCAAAGCTGCACAGAGAAACCCTGTCCTCCACCGCCCCAAAAAAAGAAGAAAAAGAATAAACAGTGTTATCTGTATTTCTGAATAATCACAGATTCTTTCTCCCATTACTTTAATAGCTAGATAAGCCACATATTCTCCCAATGCTAAGCTTTACTGTCAAGATCACACCAAAGGACAGGAACACAAACTTCTTAAAAAAAAATGTGTGCATGTGTTTGTCAGTGACATACAGGACCTGTGGAGTTCAGAAGAGGGTTGCTGGACTGATTCTCTAGAACTGGATGGAATTACAAGAGGTTGTAAGATGACCAATGTGGGTGCTGGGAACTTAGTTTACTCAAAAGCTAAGCCATCTCTCAGTCCCAGAAAGACAAACTCGGAAACCAGTTTCACTGAACTGGTTTCAGCCAAGTCTGCCAATTTCAATACAAATAGATTTTCCAACTCATCTCTTCCTACTTGCTTTTAATTCAGCAGACATTTGTTGAGCAAGTAACAAAATATATTAAGTTGTAGCTTCTTTCTATCTTATAAATTATAATGGAGAAATTACTAAACGACAACACATTGAAACCATTCATCCTCTCTTGATCTTGATGTGTTAGCTCCACCAGAAAATTTTTTCTTAAAAGTATTCATCTCTATAAAGCCATTTTGTCATGTTTTCTCCAGATATCAAAGTTACTGAAATGGTGGGATTTTTGATAATTCATAATGATAATTCATTTGGCAATACATATTATAGATGCAAATATATGCTAATATATGCTAATACACATGACTTTAATACCTTATATTCCTGATAATCAGAAACTGCTTTATAGCACAGTGATCTGAATATTAATAGAGTTAAATAAATATCATTGACTGCATGTGTGTTCTCAACTAGAGAATACACAAACTTTAAAAACTAGAATTACAATATATTATTAGTGTAAAAGGGAAATTTAAAACTATGAGGATAAAGATGAGACTTAAATTTGGAAAAACCAGAGAACATAGACATTGCTCTGCAATAATCTATTTTAAGAATCCAAAGCATTCCACTAGGATTCCTGGGGGGGAGGGGAGCTTCTAGAGGATTAACTGCAGAAAGTTCTAGTAACAACATTACCACACAGACTTCAAATGTGGGGTAAAATTTCACACCCCTGCTTCGTTTCAGCTTTCAGCCCAAATCAAAAGGCTTTCTGACCTTCTCTGTACAGCATCAGTTCATACCACGGGCTTGGCTACGAGTCAGAGAGCAGCCGTGGCCAGAACAATGGCTCACAGTGCTGCTGATTCGTCTCAGGAGGAGTAGCCTTCAGCATCCTCAGTTCTGACAAAGTCCAAAGAAGGTGAAGACCTGGTCATCAGCCAACCACCTCTTGGCACAGAGACAGCGGGCTGGGAGGGAGAAATTCACAGCTTGCTACCACTGGAACTTCAGCTCAGATTTGGCTCCTTGGGGCCAGAAAGGGAGGTGAAAGTGAATGAGTTACGTCTGGAAAACAGACAGACAGACAGACACACAAGGCAATGCTGTGGCTCCAGGACAGGTTATCTGCATTTTGTTTATTTTTCTGAGCACAGCAATGTCTTCCCTATGAATTCACAGGAGCCCTACGACAGTCCCATCTGTGTATGCAGTGTACGCTTTAAGTACCACCCCCTACAACAGCCCCGCCCCTATGCCAGTGCTTTCTATTCTTCCCTCCTTTAAGTCTATGAGGTCTGAGCTCCTCCATAACATCTGCCTCGCCTTCGAAGGATGTAACCAATCACCACAGAGGCAGAATAGTCATGCTTTATCGGCGTGGAATCTTGGGCAGCTGCTGAGTAGACCAACACATCAGAGAAGTAGATTCTAATAAGTTACTAATAAAGTCACCAAGAGAGGCCAAGAGAAGAAGCCCTTCTTTCTCATCTTCCAATGACAACTGTCTGGCTCCTCACAGACAGACAAGAAACTGCAGATGGAGGACAAAGGCTCCTGAATGGGTCCCTTCTTAGAACACAATCCAAAATGCAAATGAGAAGGGTAGATTATAATCATTTCATGAAAACGAAGGATTATCCTTCCCAACCACCCTCTAGAATGGCATACTGGAGATTCCAAATATATACTATGTACTTCGTCAAAACAGTCATCTACCTACCAATATCGCATCACCCCAGTAAGAATGAGTAATACAGAAGACTAAGGACAACAAGGGCTGGTGAGCTCGTAAAAAATATAGGAACTCTTAACTCGACTGGTCAGAATGTGTATTGGCAGAGCTACTGCAGAAAATGGTACAGAAGTTCACCAAAAGTTAAAATAGAACTATCAGATACTCAAGCCATCCTGCTACTTGGCCCACAGCAAAGGAAATTAAATCCGTATGCCAAAAGGGTCATCTTTCCTCTCACATCTACTACAGCAGTATTCATCATAGTTAGCTCATGGAAACAGTATCAATCAGCGAAAGCACAGATGAAAAAGATGCAGGATATATGTGCGATGTGCTAGTACTGAATAATAAGATGTAAGGAAATCCTGTCATCGTGAAGACTTGGATGGAACTGAAGAGCACTATGTTACGTGAAAAAGTCAGGAACAAAGGTGAGTACTGCATAAATACCATCATTCACATACTGAATATAACAAAATTGATCTCATACAAGTTGCGAGTAGAGTAATGGTCATCAGAGACTGGAAGTTTTGGGAGGAGGGAAAGAAGAGGGAAAGACCCTTAGGGAGCACTGGCATTTACTGCACTTACTTAAAATTCAAAAACTCTAATCAAGAAATGATCAAATGAAGATTTCTTATATGAAATACTGTTGGCTGTTATCAGCCTGGTTGTTTACAATTTCAGAATGAGCACATCCAAAATTACTAGTGATTCGGGTCTTGTAACAATAACCTTTCAACAGGATTAGTATGGACAGAGGGGATCTGCTCCATCCTTTGGAAGTCCTTGCATAGAGCAGAGGGTGACAAGACACCAGCTCCAGTGTTGGTCAACAAATAAGCAGGTAGGTAAATGTAATATATATAGAATGTAGGTCTATTGTGGAATACTATCAGCTGTTAAAGAGGAGAAAACTGTGTCACCTGAGACAAGATGGGTGAATCTGAAGGAGAATATGCTAATGAAGTACCAGTCACCAAAAAAACAAATACTATGTGACCATATGTGTGTATGTAATATGTGTATATATTCATATATATATATATGAAAGCTCATAAAGCTGCTCTCAGAGAGTAGAGCTGAGCAATATACAATATGATAAGATCTGGTTGGCTTTAGAATATTCTACTCAAAACCAGGAGAGTACACATTATTTCAAGGACCCATCAAGCTTTTATCACGTACAATATTTTCATTCATAAAACACAGGAAGACTTATAAACCAGGGGAAACTTTTAGGCAAATTTAAAATAATTTAAACCACAAAGTCGATTCCCAGGCTAAATAGAACTAAGCTAGGAATCTTTCTACTTCTATGAAAATAACCTTTCAGCGGGGTTAGTTTGAAGAAGGGGGGTCTGGTCCACCCTTTTGAGATAAGAGCAACAGCAGCAAAATCTTCAAGCCCTGAGAAATCAAGCAGTGTCTTCTCTCAGCCAGGTGTCACAGCCTGGGCCTGTAGTCTAGACACTCAGGAAGTTAAGCTGGGATGATAGAAAACCTGAGCCTGTGAATTCAAGACCAACCTGGGCCAAATAGTGAAGACTCAAAAAAGAAAAAGAGCTAGAAAGCTGGATCAGAGGTTAAAAGGACGTACAGCTCTTACAAAGGATCCCAGTTCAGTCCTCAACACCATGTCTGGAATCTAACAATTGCTGTAATTCCAGCTGTAAAAATGCCCTCTTCTGGCCCCGAAAGGTACATGCACACACACTCTCTTCTCTCTCTCTCTCTCTCTCTCTCTCTCTCTCTCTCTCTCTCTCTCTCTCTCTCTCTCTCTCTCTCTCTCTCTCTCTCTCTCTCTCTCCCCCCCTCACACACACATACACAAATAATGAAATCAAATCTTAAAAAAAACACACAGAAAAAAACTTAAAAAGTTTCTCAATAGCCCATGGCTTAAAATGGAAGTCCCAAAGGAAATCCTTTTTTAAATGCTGATATAGAACAGAATGCCAATGAGAACATGACACCCTGCTCTGTAAGGTAAAAGGCAAAGCTGGGTGAAACGGAACTGAGTTGAACATAAGTGCCGACATTAGAATGGAGCAGCGGTCGTGAATCCATTGGCATAGAAAATAAAGGCACAGCAAGCTGAGAAAACTAACAGCCCCGGAATGGAAAGCAGGTGATGAAGGAAATGCAAGAGCAAATGCATGCATAAATCTGATAGCCTAGGAACGTTCCCTTAAAAATAGCAAACCACCAAATCTCAATCCATGAGAAAAAGAGATAATGTGAACAATTATTCAACTGCTAAAGAGCATTTTAAATTTTAAAATCCCTGAAAAGGAAATTTCAGGTCCCAGATGGTTTCATCGGAATCTCGCCAAACAGTCAAAAACTTAAGATCACTCTCATACAAACTCCTTCAGAGTATAAACGAGGAGACGGTTCCCAACTCATGTTCTAGTGCACAGAACCAACGTCAGACAAAGAAAACATGTGAATAAAAGGAGCCACAGACTACTGTCCTTTATAAATTTAGATGCGAATGTCCTTAACAAAATTTAATGTATAGCAAATGTTGCATATACATATGGATGAATGCAAATAATATGTCCACAAACACTTGCGACTAATCAAGATTTATTCCATCTATAAAATTGATTCACTATTCAAAGATCAATGCGATGTGCCATATCAACAATATGGGGAAGAAAAATTATACACTCATATGAACCAGTAGTTCTTTTTCTTTTGTATTTTAAGACAGGGTCCCATGTAGCCCAGACTACCTTCAAAGTCACTGCATAACCCTGAGCTCCTAAGCCTGCCTCACAGACATGTTCTGCCACTTATGGCTGTGACTGCCATCCATGGCGAAAATTCTCATTGTACTAGAAACAGAGAAGAATGTCCTAGACCTCCATCAACAACACATGCAGAACTCCCAAGACCCCAAATAAATACCGAAATCTATCAGTGTTAAAAATTCCTCACATAAAACAGCACAATATTCCCATTAATGTACACTTCTCTTCCCACACATTCCTCCAGCTCTTTCTAAATGACTAACAGTACCACACTATGTAAATAGATACTCTATATTTTTCTGGGAATTATAAAGAAAAGAAAATATATACATATGTACAGCAATTTTTAAACATTTTCAATTTATGGAAGGGTTGACA
>JAQHUG010000029.1:6928384-6949258 GCA_028555095.1 Dicrostonyx torquatus
TGAATGGATAGATAGATGGATAGATAGATAAGTGGATGGATGGATGGATAGATAGATGGATAGATGGATAGATAGATGGTTGAATAGATAGATAGACAGACAGACAGATAGAAACTAGGCACAGAAAGAAATCAACAATGACAACTAATAGTAAAATAGAACCCAACAATTCAATCTGTAAAAATTATGCAGACGTGATTGCATATGCCACACTGTACTACATGGTAACTTCTGCCCATGATTTTTTTCTTTCTTATTGAGAGCTTTCATGCTGTAACATAAGAAAAGTACTTCTTGCCATATCTAAGTCACCAGCATCACTAGATTTGCACTTTGGAGCCATACTCCTCAGAACTCTATGCAATTTAAAACTTAGACGAACTTTCAAGAACTTTTCCTTTAATGTTTTTGGACCATGGTTGCCCCTTTGTAAATGAAACCATGGAAGATGACAACAAGCAATGGCTATGATATTTTTTTCTTCAAGAAAATGTAATAGAGAAAATATTATAATGACTTTCATATTGGCACATGATTTACAATTAGGTGAGAAGAGAAAAGTTCACGTCTATATCATTAACTAATTTTACTTAGAGATCTGAATCTCTATATTCATTGTCATTGAGTACACTTTTTGGTAACTACTGAGTCATCTCCCCACCGTATGTGCATTTTCTTAATGCTACTCCTAGTAAAAACTGCTCTCAATGCTTCCTGTATCCTACATTCATATTGTCCTCATTCCTTGCATGCTCGAGAAGCAACACTCATGAGTGCATTGTTGAGTACAATATTAAACACATATGCCATATTTATCCAATGAGGAACGCATGTTATACTTAATACTGAGTCAAATATGAAAACAGCTCTTGAGACATGTACCCCAAATAAACATTTTAAATGGAAAATGCCTCTTCCCAAAATGACAACCCAAAATATATGTGGTAGTCACCATTCATTGTACCAAAAACGTTTATTTGGCATCAATTTTAGATAAGTGGAAAAACTTTTGGACATATATAGAAGCTGATATTTTTTTCAACAGTTTCTATATTGTTCATGTGTGTGCATATACAATGTTACAGGAAGGGCATGCATGTGCATGGCACGCACAAGGAGAGCAGAGAAACACTTATGATGTAATTTCTCTCCTTCCACTTTCACATGGGCTCCAGAGTTCAAATTCAGGTCTCTGCCTTATGCAGTAAGCACTTTTTCTGCTGAGTCAACTCTCTGATCCAATCTAATGGTTTTTGAAAAGCACAGATCCTTCCCTTACAACTCCCCTTTTAATACTTAATACTTAATAATACTTAACTGGCAAGTTCTAGAAATGATGTTTATCCTTTTTGAAACTAATGAGTTGAAACATGCACATATTAGCCATATAGGTATTTAATAAGTTCAAGTTTTCTCAACTTCCCTAAAAGAAGTAAAATGAAAAGATTATCAATAAACCAGTGAAGGTCATTCTCTTAATTTCATATAAAAGTACTAGCAGCAGGTGTCAAAATGTATATCTAATAAAGATGACTATTAGCCAATTACTAATCTCACTGTGGATGCTAATGTTCACCTGTTTTGTGTCTCTTTAGTTCTATTTTTTTACATTGTTAAAATGGACAAAGTAATTTCTATCAATGATAGGATTCTAGATATTATAAATGCTATGTCACTCAAGATAGTTTCTTGGATTATTTCTAGGATGCAACCAAATCTAAAACTAAACGATAATGCTTATAGATGGCTCATGAATATTAAGCCAACTGACTATAGGAAAGGAATCAGTTTCAATCTTATTTTTTTCCAGGACTATCCCATAACCTTTAGTTAGCAGCAGACTGTGTTCTGATTTTCCAGTTATCACTCCAATGTTACTTGTGGCCATATATTTTATCTGATGAGTTCTTTGAAAAAGTAGATTTTCAATTATGACAAAATTACACATTCAGATGATTCTAGGAAATTCAGTGATTCAAACCCACAGTTGTTTTTCTCACCAATATTCCACATTTAAAATACAGTAAGGCTATGCCAATTAAAACAAATTCTACATGCAATTCAAGTAGGATTACACTTATAAAAAGAGAGGTATCAGTACCTTTAATGAGAGTGCCTAAGCCTGTCCACAAATCAGCCACAGAATGACCTACAGTCATGGAATGACCTATAATCATGGAATGACCTACAGTCATGGAATGATCTACAGCCATGGATTGACCTACAGTCATGGAATGACCTACAGTCATGGAATGACCTACAGTCATGGAATGATCTACAGTCATGGAATGATCTACAGATATGAATTGACCTACAGTCATGGAATGACCTATAGTCATGGAATGACCTACAGTCATGGAATGATCTACAGCCATGGATTGACCTACAGTCATGGAATGATCTACAGCTCTGAATTGACCTACAGTCATGGAATGACCTACAGTCATGGAATGATCTACAGCTATGAATTGACCTACAGTCATGGAATGACCTACAGTCATGGAATGATCTATAGCTATGAATTGACCTACAGTCATGGAATGACCTACAGTCATGGAATGATCTTGAAGATGCTGTCTGGATTACTGCTTCTTTGCCTTCTAAATCTACAAAAGTCCAACTTACTTTAAAAGATAGCTTCACTGCCCAAACACTAACAGAGGAGGAAGAAACTTTTAAGATAAAAATAAATTTTAAAAAGAAACCAAGCTATTTTCATCTTCTCGAATTAGCTGTGGTACCAGCTCACACTTCACAAAGCAGTGGGTGAGAGAGCTAGAAATGTTCAAAAAAAATAGTCCTTTGACAAATACAATGTCCCATCTCACATGGCTAGGCAACGTGGCAGAGAGACAAAAATAACACAGGTTTGGAAGCTCAGGTGTCAAAACAATTTAGAAATAGCGGCCAATACAGACAATTTGGCATATCAACAATATCATTGATTTCGGGGGTGGAGGGTAGCAATTCCGAGAGAAGTGAGCTCTTGCCCACTGAATTCTAAAACCTAAAGAAAAAAATCGACCAATCAGGAGCTTTATTGTAAAAGATGTGAAAAAGAAAGGATGATAATTTGTCACTCACCAACCCCCAGAGCCTAAATGAGCTCAATGCCTTAGCTTTGTCACCAACAGTGGCATTAAGGACATTACATTAAGGACAGCCATGTGGTTAAATGACAAATGGGGAATAAAAGCTAAACGGGAATAAATAGTTAAACTCTTTAAACTTTCTACTTGTAACTCTAAAAAGACTGTTTGCTAAGCCCACTTTTCATTTGACAAATAATGCCTAAGAAAAATGGAAATGGATTTACAAGCTTCCAAGAACTTAGGGAAACTGTAATAGGTTAATGGGTTCCAAGTAAGCATAAGACAAATTCAGCTTAAAATATTCAGGTCCTTCAAAACCCAGCTTCCGTCAGAAATCACCTCTTGGGATCTGAGAAGAGGGTCAAGTGTCTTTGTGGTTTACAATGCAATGCAAAGTTTCCATTGCTTCGAGACTGACTCATTAGAAAGAACTTCAGCTCCTAATTGTGTCCTCAAGTACAGTCATATCCCTTGGCTCCCCTCTCACTAGTACCTAGAGACACTTTACAGCCAACCACCTATGTGGAGTCCCAGTCTCGTGACCCAAATAAGAAGGATCCCAGGGGAAACCTCATCATTAACTTTGGGGAGTAAGTCAAGTATTCAGGTAAAGCACCCTTTCAACTTTAGGTCCTGTCTTACTTATAAGAGAGAGGTAATCTTTGCAATACACAAGAGAAACTGAGGTACAATCTCGTCTACAAGGGAATTTTTTTCCTCTGGTGAGAAAATGAGGTTGGAAGGTGGCTCTAAGAGTGTCATGCATCCTCTGGCCGCCACTCTTCTCAAAGGCCAGCTCTGGCAAACGTACACCAGAAGGGAACAGTCTTCTTCAAAGACCATCAGATGTGCCTCCCACAGGCCCTGTATGTTCTACCGAGGGCTACTGCTAAGTTATAATCAGAGAGAGCTCCAATCTGTGTCTAGCATTACTAAGGTACCAAAGTGAAAGACCTGGGGATCTGACCTGGGAATCTGAAGTTTGAAGAGGACTAATTTGGGATATGGCTTCTGCCAGAGGAAACGTTGTGTAAGCAAACGTACCCACAAATGCAGCCCTGGGGCAGGTCGGCTATCACATGCGCTTCTTGTCTGACCAGACACCCCCGTTACTCTCACCAAACCTGCTCTGACTTTAATTCCTCTCCTTTCTTCTCTAGTCCTCAATGCTCACTTTCCTCTCAGTTCTTAGGATATAGCAAATTGTTCTAATGAAAAGTGAAGTTGCCCGAAACGGTGTGATCTAAGGAGCCACAGACATAACTGTGACTTTTTACCGAACATGTAAAGTCCAAAAGTGAACACAAAAAATTTAGTAGAGATTCAAAACTTGCTGAAATAGTCTAATGATATGAAGAGTTCATACCCTTTCCCCAGAGATGCTAGCCTACAGGATTAATCCTCAAAATAAAAAAGCCCATGGATCAAGATGTTCAACACGGTGTCAAGTCTGTTATCAACAATATACTCACAATGAGGAATGATTAGGAAGTGCCAGTGTGTCTCACTCATGGAAACTTATGCAGGCATTTAAAATATTTAGTACTCACTTACAATTTGGTAAAAACTAGAATAGGAGAATGAAAATAAAAATAAGCACATTGATAATGTAGTATGATTAAGACCATCAATGGCTGCCTTTACTTGGTAAGAGTATGATATTTATATCTTCATTCTTTCCTACTTGTACATAATGGTACAGTGGATAAAATTTTAAAGGGTGGATTTCTTCAGAACAAAAGTATTTTATTTTCATAGGATGTTTTTTCTGCATTTCGCTGATAATTCTTTTAATGTCAAAAAAGATTCCATTTTCCCGCAAGGGTATTGAGGCAAAGGAAATAATGAAAATGAGCATGAAAAACATTCTCTGATTAAAAATATGTCTGCTAGTTCTCTGCATCAGAAACAGGTCTCATGCCTGATGTTCAAAGTTCTTCATAGACCAGAGCCTGGCACATCTTAGCTCTCCCTGTTTCTCTGCCTATGGAAATTAGTCCAAGATTCAGAGTCTCTTAATCCACTTCTTTGAATGAAGACATCCCTGATTCTCTGACCACCCAGCTTCTAATGGTGCCCTCTTCTCTTCGGGTGTTCCTATAGCACTGAAACGTAACACCACCTGCTGGTATTGAGCCCATTCTGTATCGTTCTGCTATGTCTGGGTAAGTAAATACCGCTCAGCTAGACTTGGAGTTCCTTGAAGTCGTAAATTTAGATGCTTTTCAGTAGTTATTGGTCAGACACGTCCAGAGGCAGAGAGGAAGTAGTGTTCTACAGCTACAGCCAGGCTGCTATTTGATTCGGGCCCTCAGTGATATTATCTATATAAAACATGATGTTTTCAAATGCTGCCTGTGACACCACTACTGGGACATACACTTTCCATTTTCTGCTTTAAAAGTAGTAATATTTTATTTCTGCTTATTCATTCATATCAATTCTGAGGTTCCCCCTGGGGTCAAACAGATTGGATTGCAATATGCCTCACCAAGATTTATAATATAAATAACAAATGAAATGACCTTCTGAAAATCAACTTAAGACCACACACAGGACCTTGCTTCTCCTGCACTTTTATCTGAACAATAAATATAAGTTTGTATCTCCATGCTGTGTCCTCACTTAGGCTGTGAGTTTTAACCTATCAATATCGTAATTAACAAAAAAAGAAAGGAAGGAAGGAAGGAAGGAAGGAAGGAAGGAAGGAAAAGAACTCTCCAAAGCAAATAGTACAGCACTTTAGAAGTGATGGACTAAATGGCTATGCTCTTACATGCCATCAAATACTCTGCTAGGATTTGGAAATAAACACCATCTGTACATTAGCAACCTGATACCCAAGACATAACGAGAGCTGCATATCTTAAAAGAAAATCCATAAACCATAAATGAAAGCAAGTCAAATGACCCACCAGAGGAGAAAGACCTAGTGTCCATTACTTTTGCAGGAGCATACAAGGTCAACAGGAGTGCTGTCTCCAAAGGGCAGGACATCAATTAAGAAATCCATTTCCCACTGTTCACATCGCCATCTCACCACAGCACACCCATGATTTTTTAATAAGTGAAGCAGCACTCAAGAGTAAGTGCTTCTTCAGAGTCTACCATTTACTGGATGATCTTGTACCGTCTCCCTATTTTAGCTCCTTAACCCATAAAAAATATCACCTGCTATGCTGCGTCCCAAAGTTGTGACAAGGCAAATAGCATGACCCGTGTCTGGGTTTATCTGTCACCCCACTGTGCACGATTCAGTCTCATACCCCATAAACTAGATAACTGTTCTTTTGAATGTCGCCCAAAGATTAAAAATGATGTCCAGATTTCTTACTGTGATGCCAATTGATTCTCCCAAGACTTGCGCATCTAGCATCTATCACCACCAAAAATCCCGCTGTGCATCTCTGGTTAGGACCCAGCCCTCCCGTGGACTGTTGTCTAAATATATCTTCTTACTGGATGCTAAGGAAATAGGTGTTTTCTCTTACGTGCTCTCTGATGTGTTCGGGGCTATTGCAGAAAGTTTACAGGTTGCTGCTGCGAGTGTTTGAGATAACGCCTATGAAAATTATTATACGTCACATCTAACAGTGCATACTTGGGCCCAATACAGACTGATACAGCAGATGGTCCATGGATTTTTGGAGTGAGGGAGACCTGGATTCAAACTCCTGTTCTGTGACCTTGAGATTGTAATTTAAGATCTCTGTTCTTCACTTTCCACAATTGGCTCTGGGTGGGTATGATGATTAACTCAATTGCACACACACACACACACACACACACACACACACCCCAAAAGATGAAGATACTGTTCATAATTCCTATATATATTTTCTTTTTAGATGAATCAGTCAAACTCTGCTGAACTCAAGGCAAATTCTACAGAAATTTTTCACAGTTTGGAGGGATGTTTTGATATCAAATAAAGTAGATGTCTGGTGGAATGAGAAGCAGAGGAAAGGAGATGTGTGGGAAAAGACATCATACTGACACACTTTCAAGAACGCACAACATGCTCTGCTCAAGGAGGTTGACACTAGGGTGTGGGGACAGATTGCCCTGACCAATCAACCCTGTGGGGACGAGGAGCACTGCCCCCTTCACCATGCCAGGGCTGGTCTAGAAACTAAGGCTGGACCCCACAAATGACCCGGTCCGGTCCCCTCCCCCTTCAGCCCGAACCTCTGGGTGCCAATGGTGCTGAATCATGAGCCTGGCAGCAGTCGCCCTCCTCAGAGCTTCCACCTGGGCACGTCTCCAGGACAGGGACTGGAAAGAATGGGCGTCCCACCTGGGGTGTGGAGGGGCGGGGGCAAGGCAAGGGCAGGTACTCACAGCTTCGGCACCTCGCCGGGTGGCTTCAGTGGCCGGTCCCTTGGTGGTCCCCACTTCCCGCCTGCGGCTGGCGGCTCCCTGTGGCCACGCGCGGGTGGCCCTGGGATCCTCTCAGCTCGCCCACCGCCCAGGGCAGCCACGGCTCAGAGCTCAGAAGCTCTACCCGACCAAGAGCAGCTGGAGCAGCTGTCGTGCCCAAGGGGTGGCGGCTACCAACGGGCCAGACCATTTGCCTGCTGCGCCCAGGGGTGCACGTCATGCAAGGAGGCTCCAGCACCGGGACTCCACGAGGGTCAGCGATGGGCGGGAAGGACCAAGGAGTAGGAGGAACCTCCGCCCCCTGAGTTTCCAGAAAGCTGGGGGTCGGCCAGACCAGCAGTTTCTACGCCAGGTGTTCCGAAGGATGAACTCGGCTTTTCGGTGCACCCCTCACCCCGCCTTATCCTTAGTCCCGCTCAGGGAGCTTTCAGAACGCTGCTAACAGAGGACCTAGCAACGCTAGCTCCTGGGTGGCATCCCCTTCTAAGGCGATGCAAAGGACTCTGCCCTGACACCTGTCTGGGCCACCTCCTTCTTCACCTTGCAGTTTGGACCACCAGGTCCCCCATCCAGAGGAGTACCTGAATCTCGGGAAAAGGGCTCTTCCAATCTTTTATCTAAGCATCCTTTTTTTTATATAAGAATAAGAGAGTACCAGAAGCCAACTTGAAAGTTAGAAGATAAGATCAAGTGAGCGCCCTCCCTGCAGGTGGTTTCTCTGTCTGCAGGGAGGGGAGCACTAACAAATGCTCAACAGGGAAGTTGAAAATATAGATTTGAAGGTATAGACCCTTTGAACAGATCAATGGAAAATTCTAGAAGAAATTCAAAAGTAGTTTTTTGTTCATGATTTTAAAGGTTACTGGGAAATAATCGTGAAATCACCATGACCTCACTCGAAATAAACATCACAGAATGGAGAGAAGTTCAGAAACATCCATTTTCCTTGTCTTTCCTGGCTCCTGCCTCTGTCCCAGCCGCATTCACACATGTTTTCTGAAGACAAACCACTGTATAGCTCTCCATCTAGAAGGAAATTGGCAGTTACCTATAAGATGTGACTAAGCTGGGGTGCTCAATGTACCCCAAATAAAATGAAATTTTACAACTTCAAGGTATTATTTCCTGATTAAAGTGGAGTCCTTTACATTTAAATAAGTGTGTCCTCTTGACGAGGCCAACACCAACTGGACGTTTGCAATGAACATCACAGTGGAGGCATTTTCAGTTCCAGCCTTCACTTCCTGCCCTATACCGCCTACCAAGGTCAGTGGAAATGCTCCTGGCTATTAAATGGGGCAGACTGGACTGTGCACTGAGCTGGCCTCATGTTTAGTTTCTTGGGTGGCAGAGCAGACACTGGCGTCTTCACTCTGGGGAAAGATACACCGTCGGCCTTATTATCATAGTTAACTGGGACATGGGTATGACTTTGCCCTTTGTGAGAACTGAGTCTCGTGATGGAGAAGGGATGTATCTAAAATGAGCATCACCTTGAGCTAGAAAGGGGGACCAGAAAGGGAAAGATGGGCTCTCCCCAGAAGGAGCTCAGAAGGGCATCAGGCTCAAAAGCACAATGGAGCACCCTGGGAGAGTGAGGTATTGGTCTCACTACCTGCTACTTAGCCAGCCTTATATTATCGTTTCATGTATGCCTACACCTTATCCTACACTTAAGCTTTAGGTCACCATTCTTCTGCTTTCTAGTATAAATAAGAGTTCTTAAATAAAACAACCACAGTGGTTGCTCATATGCCTTACCATAATTTAGAGAAATAATAAAAAAACAGGGCCACTACCAACTTCAAAGCTCAAGACAGAATTTACAGGAATCGGGAACAGAAGTCGCTGGCATCCCTGTGGTGTGCTATTGTGACAGGGTAAACTGATGTCAATGCTCACCAACAGACCAGGCATCCCTAGAGTCATGTTGCTGGGGAACACAGATCCCCAGGTCCCCAGAGAAGCCAACAGGTTTGATGTAGGGCACATAGCATCAACTTCAGGCATGTGCAGCTCGCTCCAGGCCCCACTGTTTCCCTTTTAAATGTGACATCAGTAGGGATAGACAAGACTTAAAGAGATGGCTAGTGGTAGAAATAGAGAGAGATAGAAAGAAAGACAAGGCCTATGATCAGGGACTTTGTTGGTCTGGGATCATTGGTGGTCACCTATTTGTAAGTTGATGTTCTTAGCGCATATGTTTCTGAATAAAGAAAAGAACGTTCTTATGATAGTTTGGAAGGTTGTCCGAGTGAATAGGCAGAATGTCACAGAGCCAGGACCCTCTGCTCTTCTTCAGGGGCTTGCATACCACAGTAGGGCCATAAGGGAAGAAATCATTTGCTCGATGACCGTGAGTTCGCGGATCTCTGAACTACTTCTCGGAGCCTCGTGGCAGAGGATGGGACGGAGATGGAGAGAGTAAGGATTTGCTGTGGTGAATGAAGCCTGGCTGAGGAAAAGGAGAGTTACTACCCACAATGCCTTTCAAACTATTCTTGCAAGCTGGTTATTAAGGTAAATATATTTATATTCACAAACAGGCATGCCCTGGGGCTATTAAAAAGTACTGCCTTGAAATGATAAGAAAGATGAAAGGTTACACTTTAAGCGTTTGACAAAATTAATTTGTGGTGAGACGCACAGTGTTGAAGCTTGATCAGAGTATATTCATTGGGTTCCTAATATTTGTCAGCTTAGGCAGGGAATGGCAGTCCCATAATTCCAAATACTCAGGCTAAGGATGTCATTTTGTAGCTTCTCATAGTTTGCCTTTTTCTAGCTAAATTACTAAATGATTGCTGCATCTGAGGAAAATATTACCACCTCTCCATCACAGAGCTGAAGAAACCACAAGCTGAAATGACCAAACTAGAAGGAGCAAAACCGGCTTCAGATCTGAACAACAACAGCATCGCCCTCCACACACCACTGAGCGACACGGCCACACTGAAATCAAGTTGTGAACTGCACGCCATTCTGCAGTAGGAAATCTATGCCGTACTTACCTGCCTATTTCTGGTTTCTGGGCACAGTCTTGCTGTGAATGCCGACAGCCTACCAAGTGCTGGTGATCTGCGTTTACACCACTATACCCAGCCAAGCTTAGTTTTACATCAATTTTCACTGCTAATTTCTCAATAAAGTCATTTCTCACATGTGAGGTTTAGATGACAGCCATCTCAGGGGAAACACAGTGTTTCTGCTCTCAGAATCTGAAGCGAGTGATTGTGATGACTGATGCCTACACCTAGCCAGTGATCCCTAAAAGGTTGCTGCAATTTGTTTCTGGCATCTGTCTTATGATGATTCACAGGTGATTCTATTACACAAACAGCTTGACCACACTGTGCAGAACAAGAACAATGGAGAATCAGCCTCAGCCTCTCCCTCTCTCTCTCTCTCTCTCTCTCTCTCTCTCTCTCTCTTTCTCTCCTCTCTCTCTCTCTCTGTCACACACACACACACGCACACGTACACACACTTCTCTCTCCTCTCCCCCCCCTCTCTCTCACACACACACACTTTTCTCTCCTCTCCTCTCTCCCTCCCCTGTCTCTCTGTCTCTCTTGCCTTCCCCACCAGCCCCACTCTCCAGTCTTCTGAACTTAATTCTTTAACCCTACCGTTTACTGACCAGGGAACAAGAAACAATAATTTTAAACCTAGCATATATATAAAATCCCCAAACATTGTATAGAAATGTACTTCTTATGATCAGAATGGCTGTCAGCATTCTTTTCTACATTTTCTATTGCAGCTATTTATGTGAGCATGTCACATGTCACAGCATCCATATGGAGGTGAGAGGACAGCTTAAAGATATGGTTCTCTCCCTCCAGCACGTGGTCCTGGGTATCAAACTCAGGTCAGCAAATCCCTTTACCCACTGAGCCATCTCACCAACCTTATTATATGGCGCTTTGTGGAAAAGGAAAATATTGTTTAGAGCTGCATTATCTTTGTCTATAATTTTCAGAGAATTGACATGTTTATAACAATGTTCTTTCCACCCAAGAAGATGATAGTTTTTCATAGTTTTCACACACTATGTCCTGTACCCTTCTTACCAAATTTAACTAATAATGTTGCGTACAGCATCTAATTTCTGAATCAAATGTTCTTCCCATCTCACTAAGTGCTATCCCCTGCATTGGCAGGGGCCAGTGTTCTCTGCAGTTTATCTTGTTTTTGAATCCAGTGCAGCAAAATGTCTTGTTTGATTACGGAAGCCTCAAGAGAACTTTCAAAGAAAGGAGGCACATATTCAGAATCAATAACATTATCTCTTTATATTATGTCTCCCTTTGTCTCACTTGCTGCTAGAAATGCCAGTGTTGCGATTGCTGCCGTCGAGCGATGGTTCCGTTTTTTGTACGTAGGACATTACTAGCTCTTCCCTGACTGTGAACATTTCATCTCACACTGATCAGTCCGTCCTCTGTCAAAATCCCTTTCACCTACCGATAATGGCTGGTAATCAACACGTAACCAGACTTCTGGGAACTGAACTGCATTTCCTTCATTTGTCAAAGCCCTCGCTGGGCTTCGGTGTGGGGCACTCAGTCCACTGTTTACGGTCCCTGAAGAGCTCGTCATGTGTTTGACATCTCCAGGAATAAAAGAGATCTGCCTCCTCAGTCGTTGTTGCTTTCTTAGGCTATGGTGTAACTGTTATGATATCTTAAAACATCTTAAAACTACCCCTATTTCTAACACCTATCATCATTTAAATGATATTGGAGTTATCAACTTCAGTGAGTTAGGGATTCAGCACTGAATTCATCTGACTTCAGGCTTTTCCTTCAGCAGAGGATTAACCATCTCTCCAATCGCTTCTATAATAATTGATCTAATTTAGCTTTTGACTTCTTTTTACTTTTTGATAGTGTAGAGAACAGTTTTCTTATGAAAATCTTATAATACCACAACAGACACATATGATTTTTGTTACATTCCATTGTTTTAAAAGTATTCGATTTCCTAACATCTCGGGATTACTATGTCTTCTTAAATTTTCCTCTTTTACTTTGAGTGTTTCTTAGCTTTCAGGTGGAGTAGGATGAGACTGTAACTTGCAAACACAGCAGTTTGTTAAAGGTTTCTTTTTGGTAAGGCGTGTAACTTTTATAAATACTTTATTGAGATATGAAATATATTTATTCATATGTTTACATGCCCTACTGAAGAAATAGAATGTTCTCTAAGAAACTGTTCCATGACACAAATGCTTATATCTCTCCCTAAATTCATAGGTCAGACTCTAATTACCACTGTTCTGGTGCTACGGTGTTGAGAGCCAAGCTGGTTATCATGAGGGTCTTCCATTAACAGGAAGATGCCCCAGAGGCCCCCAAGAGCTGCCTGCTCCATATAGGGAGATGCAGACCAGACAGTAGACTTCTGTCTTCTTAGCTGGCTGCTTTGCCTTATGCCTTGGCATGTTTATTAGACATGTGTCTTGGAACACATGTCCACATTTCAGTGTCGACTTTCTTCCGTAGTTATTTTCCAGAAAGACGCACTGATGCTGTTCTTAATTATTTCTGTTCTCTGTCTCTCCCTCGGCAGCACAATAGTGGTGCCATCGGTTGGTTCTAATGGCTTTCTCTGAGCCGGTAGGTGGATCATTTTCCTGTATCAGCTCACTGGGTGTCTTAGGGTTTCTGTCACTGAGATAAAACACCATGGCCAAAAGCAGCTGAGGAGAAAAAGGTTTGTTTCAATTGCTCTCAGGTCACAAGGGTCATCCGTGGAAGCCAAGGCAGGAACTCAAGGCAGAAACCTGGGGGCAGGAACTGAAGCAAAGACCACGGAGGAGCTCTGATTACTGGCTTGCTCCTCCTCTTGGCTTACTCAATATGCTTTGCCATACAATCTAGGATATCTGCCTAGGGATGGGAGATCCTACGGAAGCATTTTCTCAGTTGATCAGTTGTTATTTTGTCCTTTCAGATGACTCTAGTTTGTATCAAGCTGACAAAAACAAAATAAATAAAAACAAAAACAATCAAACACCTAGCCAGCACGCTGGTCTTTATCCAGAATTATGAGAGTCCCACAGACAGTAAAGGATGAAAGATGCAGCTTTTTCTAAGAACAGAGGCCTCTGGTTCACGCAGTGGCCTCCAGATCCCATCATGGGTGCTGGAGGAAACTCCCCAGCTCCCATCACGGGTACTGGAGGAAACTCCCTGCTCACAGATCTCCATGTACTCTCACATCCTTTGAAACAGGAAGATTAGCTTCCTGCTTAGCTCTGTCTTGGCCTTTGTGAGGTCAATGTGATCAGAGCCAACATTGTTGTCTTCTGTCCACAACCCTGAGATCTCCAACCACCCAAGAGTCCCAGCGTCTGCTGCTTTCAGTTCTAGCTAATTCTTGATTGATGTTCTTCACCTGAGTCTTGGGAGTGAAATAGTTGGGCTGGTTTCCCTCCTCTTCTATCCCAACAGAACTGGAGACTCATGTCCACCTAACAGCCCATAAAGACCCACAGTCACAAGATTCTTACAAGGTAAATAGAAAGAGCCAGGGATGCAGGGAACAGAGGAGGTATTTGTATCAACATATATATTCAGTCTCCCTCAGGTGGGATGGTTTCTGTAGCTCAAATTAACTTGTATTTGAATCTTTCCTTCTCATAGACAATGGTTTAATCTCAATCAATTAACATCTTCCCATATTTTCCTGGGATCTGGGTTATGATTCTAGAGTTTTTACCAGATGCCTAAAAATGTTGGTGTTAGGAAAGTAGACATCAGATCTGAGTTATCTATTCATTTTGATGACCTGCATAGAGCCAGGCTGTCTGTGGTAACTGCCACTGCACGTTCCAACACGCAGTTTCATGTTATGAAAAGGCTCTGTAGAGGACAACTACTCCAGGATGCCTGGCTCAGTCCAGGCTGTCTAGGCTTTGACAACCAGTTAGTTGGGACTTATCTAGAAGACCAAGAACATATCTGAATGAGGGACTGAAGGGTCCACTGATTAAAACTAACCCATCGTAAGGGTTAAAAAGTCGGGCACAGCTTGACTCGAAAACTATGCCATTCCTCCAGAAGACAAGTTATTTAAGTATAGCATTATTTTATTTTTCTATATTTTATTCTTAGGCTAAAGCTCAGAGCCTTGTAATGTGCTGCTGAGGCCTACCCCAGGCCTAGCTTGATATCTACCGACCCAAATCATGGGTTCAAATCTGACGAAGGTGGGGATCACGCAATTACTAGGATGGATGTTATACAGAAAACTGAATAAGAAACAAAATGGCAACATTTGGGACTTCCATGACAATGATGAGCAAGTCCCGCTGTTTAACTTGGGAGTTATCTCTGCTCGTTTGTTTTCCTAGGTTCAGCTGGACCTGTTTTAAGGTCAGCATCAACATCAGCAGTCCCGGCATTACCAGGAACTGGCTGGCAGGAGACTGTGCTTTCTTAAACACTCAAGCAGACAAGGATGCAGTGTGAACTAAGCAAGTCTTCCTCAGCCCCAACCCCACCCCCTGAAACAAGTCAAGCACAGGCTGAGAGGGACTCAAAGGGCCTCAAGATCAAATATGAGCACTTGCTGTCTCTGTGTCTCCATGTTTAACAGCCTAGCCTTTGAGGTGCGAGGAACACATGGCCGTTCTCCAGAACTCCGTAAGGAATGGAATGACTGGTCGGTCTAAGGATTAACTGGTTTATCTAGCTCAGGATCCACAAAGTCAACTCTTTTCCCTAAGCGGCAGCAAAGCAAACTGAACAATAATAATACTGAAACCGAGAGAGGATTCGGTTGCTAACGTGCTTGCCTTACAAACGTGATGACTTCGCTTCATCTCGAGAGCCCATAGTAAAAAGCCAGGCACAGTGGAGTGAGCTCAAAAGCCCAGAGCTGGGGAGGTAGAAAAAGGTGGATATTTGAAACTTGCTTGCAAGCCGGGCGGTGGTGGTGCACGCCTTTAATCCCAGCACTCGGGAGGCAGGCAGATCTCTGTGAGTTCGAGGCCAGCCTGGTCTACAAGAGCTAGTGCCAGGACAGGCTCTAAAAGCTACACTGAGAAACCCTGTCTCGAAAAACCAAAAAGAAAGAAAGAAAGAAAGAAAGAAAGAAAGAAAGAAAGAAAGAAAGAAAGAAAGAAACTTGCTTGCTATAGAGCCTCACCAATTTGACAGGTTCCTAGTTAGTGAAAGACCAAGTCATAAAGACCAAGGTAGACAGCACCTGAAGAACAGCACCAGAAGATGAACCCTGACTGCCTCACATGTGAATACACACACACACGTAAACACATGTGCACACACACATACACAGAGGGGGAGATGAAGGAGAGGGAGGGTTCTACTGATTTGGGCTCTACACTTTTATGATGGAGTTTGCAGGCTACAAACGTGTTAGCTTCTTGTGCAAAGCGTGATATTTGGAGTGGCCTCCACACAAGGGAGATATGATATAAGAGGGAACAAGGCCATTGTTTTTTCAATCAGACTCTCATTCTTCACACTGCGAGGGACACAGTTTAAGGCTTTCTGCTTGTCATTCCTGGTTCCTGGTGACTGGCACCTTCCTCTTCTGATTGCAATTTGCAAGTCTAATTAGGAATAAGACCAAAATATCCAGCTGATAATTATGGTGAGGCAATGTGTTAGTGACAACAGCTCAGTGTATCAAATTCACCTCTATTAAAGAAATTCAACCGGAGTCCCTTAAAGAGGCTGCAAGTCTGATGGGTTATTGTAGCCTTTCCGCAAGCTAATAATGACTTTTACAGAACTGAATGCTGAATGCTCAGCAAGCATATTACATAAAATAGTATTTTCATGTGTAGCCATCTAATACGTGGGGAAACTGATGGTTAAAATAAGTATTTGGCCATTTCATATATGTATATAATGAATTTTGGTCATTTTCGCTCTGTTGACTCAACACAACCCTCTCCTCCTGCTGCTGAATCTTTTCTTCTTCCAAACAAAGTCCCTCTCTGTTTTCATGTCTTTTTAACTGAGTTCTCCTGAGAACATTACGGTTGCTGCACAAGCACGTGGAACAAGTTATTGACGGGGGCTTGTGTGACTTATTGACGTCTAGACCACCGAAGAAAATGACAACTCTCTCTGTATCCACTAGCTGCCAATAGTTCCGCAGGGGAGAGAGGACCCCATGAGCTCCTGACTTATTCATGGTGGGAAGCTAAAGGTCCCCTTGTGCAGGTCTTCTGCAGGAGACACCCGCTGCTGTGAATGCATGCGTGCAATGGCCATGCCAAACAAAGCGTTTTGCAGCACTCTTCTCCGGGCTTCCATGCTTCTCTTCTTTCCAGCCCCTCTTCCATGATGCTCCCTCAGCCTCAGACATAATGGCACCGATGTCCCTGTGTAGGGCTGAATGCTCAACAGTCATTTAGTCTCAATGCTTTGGTCAGTTTTGGGTCTCTGTAATAACTACCGCCCATGGTAAAGAGAAGTTTCTTGGACCAGGGCTGAGGGTAGCTTTAGTCCACGGGTGTAAACAAAAGTAGGGAAACTAATAATTTCAAAATATCAAATAGTTTCCCCAGGATACAAAGCTAGAACTGTATTATTCCAGGTTTTTATGTGGTCAATTCTTTCTGGTTTCTAAACATCTCTTCCCTGTGGGTAAATGTTATTTTCAGGTGTGTGACTTTTGTTTACACTGCATTTGTTTAACTCTGTGAAGCTGTGATTCTTTGCCTGTCTAAAACACCTGATGGTCTAATAAAGCGTTGGATGGCCAATAGTGAGTCAGGAGCAAGGATAGGTAGGGCTGGCAGGCAGAGAGTATGAATAGAAAGAGAAATAAAGGAGAAACAACTAGAGAAAAAGGAGTGGAGGATGCCACGGTCCAGACACCCAGCACCTGGCCAGCCGTGGAGTAAGAAGGGAAGTAACATACACAGAAGAAAAGGAAAAAAAAACCAGAGGCAAAGGATAGATGGAATAATTTAAGACAAGAAAAGTTGGCTAGCAACAGGTCAACATAAGGCCTGGAGTTTGTAACTAAGACTAAGCCTCTGTGTGTGATTTAATTGAGGAGCTGGGAGGTGGGCCCCTCCAAGAGCAAAAACAGAAAAACATCATGCAACATCCCCCACTCCTTGAGCCTGTTGCCTCATAGCCTGTGTGGTTCATCATATTCCAGGATGCAAGTATCTCAGACAAAAAGCATTTTACTAAAAGGCCAGTTTCCTAGGAAAACCATCCCATCACCAAGTAAACAGCACACTAAGCTTGCTAACCTTTGGGGTCACTCTCACATTCCAAAAATAGCAGTTTTCTTAGAAGCACTAGGAATGACAAACTGACTCACAATAAGTAATCCTAGGAGATGGGATTCTCCACAGCCTTTGACCTTACCCCTTGGCCTTACATCGCTGCCAAGACTAAAGATGCCACAATATTCTCAGAACCCAAGCAGCGATCACTGGAACTCATCTATTTATAGCACGAGGGGAAACAGTTGCATGATCTACAAAGTCTTTCCCAAAAAGCCACAGAATCTCGTTTTCTCAAAGTATCATTTAGCAATGCTCATGACAAGTTGGCAATTTTGGTTGGTCCAACATGGTTTCCTAGTGCTACTTTCTATACTTTTCTCGCCGGTCACTGCCAAACCTAAGTAGCATTCTATGTATACCCCGATATCCCAGAATAAAACTGAGAGATGAAAATAAAACAGTTTATAAGCAGTCTTTATATGGTATCTCTTCGCCTATCGTTCTCTGAATAGTGGGCTTCTCATAGAACAAGCACCAAACATTTCTGAGTGAATAAAGGATGAAATTAGAGTAGACTGGAGCCAGTGTCAGTCACGTCTTAGACAACATGGTGGACTCTTTTCTGATGACCTACCCCACACCCAGCATCCCACGCACGCTCCACCAATGCAGCACTGTGTCGTAACTTTGCTCCACTGTGTCTGTGTGTCTCCTGAAAACATAATGAGAACCCATCTCAAAAAGCCAAATGCCAAAAAACAAGCAAAAAAGTTAGCAAAGTAGCCAAAATTTTAAAAACTTTAAAAAAGTAGGACTATGGAATATATATCTACTTTTGCTCCTGAAGAAGAGACTAATGTATAGAAAGTACCATGACTATCACTGACTTCTAATCATTTTAGATACCAGACTTGGCACTGTGGTAGTCTCAACTACTTTGTCGTGCCAGACAGGATATTATAACACTAATCACGAAATAGATCAGCTTTGCCCACCCTTGTTCATGCCGTGCTGTGTAAGTGTCACGTGTGGCATCATAGTGTATTTTGATATGTGACAGGTTTAACAATGTATTTTAGGTCACTGAGGATGGAGAAGGGCAAGAAAGAGTAGGCTGTCAAGGACCGAAGCCCACCATGAAGAAGGCAGGGAGAATGACCTCACTGCCTTACAGGCTGGAATGTACCTGCCTACAGGGGCATAGATGCCGCTAGGGGACTAAGATGAGCTGTTGACAGGGAAGGACTTGAAATTGCCCCCTTAGGACTCAAATAATGGAACTTTGGTCCTTAGTGTGGCAGTGATGGGAGATGGGCGGGACCTCTTCTAACTGATTAGGATACAGTTGAAATCATTATATTAATGGAAGTTCAGTGGTCAGAAAGGATTAATTCCTATGAGAGCCTAACTTCTTCTCATAAAACGGAGTTATTAAAAGGATCATCTTGACCTATGAGTCATTCTCCTGTTTCCTGTCTGGCCATGGGGTTGTTCTGCCCCCCACATTTCCCTGCTATTGTGGTCTATCTACGATTTCAGCACCATGCCCCATGAGAAGCGTGAGCTAAATAACAACCAAATCAAACTTACTTCCTTCTCATCCTTGAAAATAATCTGGCTCAAGTATTTCAGCATAATAAATAAAACCAACAACTCCCACTTTTTTGCATCTAGTTGTAACTTGGCCAAAGAAATTTTATCCTTTCCTTCATTGCCTTGTGTGCACGTGGGCATGCATGTGTGCATGTGTGTGGTATGTGCGGGGATGCATGTGGAGGTCAAAAGACAACCTTGACTAATTGTCCTCACGATGCCATCTACCCTTTTTTTTGAGACAAGGTTTCTCAATGGTCTGATACTCACCAAGTAGATCGGGCTGGCTAGCTAACAAACCCCAGGGGCATGCTGCTTCTCTTTTTCTGTAACTGAACCAAAAATGCCCAGCTTTCTGTCCATTGTTTTAACTTTTCCCAGACTAACAAGCTATTATTTCTATCACTGTCTGCAATTAGACATTGGGATTTATGATAAGGTTGTGTATGTGAAGTCTGTCACTCAAGTTCAAAAGCTGTAGGATGGGCACCTGGGTGACCACAGACTCAACTTTGTCATACTGAGATCTGGGACTAAGGGGCGTTTCTGTAAGCATGCACACTTTTCCTGGTCTTCCTTGTTCATTTCCTATTTCTGCTTTCTGCTTCCATTCTGGTGAGCAGGTGAGTGGTTATGTAACAAAAGAACAGGAGCCTAGGAACACTTAGTGAAGACTGAATAATTTACAAATTGCTTTAATTTGCAAATTTCCTGCTGCGAATCAGGGCTACATTATTGGTTGCAGCTGGGAAACTGATGTCAATCAATACTAAACTAGATCCAGAGATGCACAGCACCATCCACTAAATGTCATAACGCTAGTGAGGCTGATACCGTTCATATGCCATGCATTCTTCCTGCAACCGATGGGCACTGCTGGCATCTCACACTTCACAGATGAGGATGTTGATGTCGAGGGGATTCAAATGTAGGTCTACTGGGCATCAAAAGATAGCACAGAAAGCACTAGATGCATGGTCAGGGTGTTCATAGTAAATCATCGAAAAGAAGCACAGAAATTTTCTTTCTTCTCTGTGTCTTGCATTGACCTGCTTCTTTGTGACATCATTGAACTACACCACATAGGAAAGATGCTTTCCCATATCCAGGATGTGTGATGTGCAAGCCTACTCCCTAGATTTTCAGACTGGCAACAAGAGTCTCACCAGAGCACATACCAGGACAAAAACTTTGCTGTCTGGGTCCCAAAAAGAGAAAACACAAAATGTTCATCTGAAACGTGTGTCTTTGAACACCTTGGATAACCCTCTACTTTTATGTAGAAACATATTCCCCAAATGGAAAAATGACCTGGATTTATGAAATACATGCAGGGTAAACTAGGGTGATGGTTTGTTTGTGATGGTTTTTGTGACCAGATTATTTAGACAATTATAACTACATTTCAAATACCATCTTTCACAACAAATGACTTTGTCTTTTTAATTTTTTTTCCAGTTGACTGGTATTGTATGAGACATTTTATTTTCTGTAACTGTCTGTGGGCTCTAATATCAGCCAGCCTGGCAATGGCCATGGCTTGAATACAGCTTGGTAGCTGGAAAGCTAGCAATTTAGAAA
>JAQHUG010000029.1:6962309-6973980 GCA_028555095.1 Dicrostonyx torquatus
GGTGGTGGTGCATGCCTTTAATCCCAGCACTCGGAAGGCAGAGGCAGGCAGATCTCTGTGAGTTCGAGACCAGCCTGGTCTACAAGAGCTAGTTCCAGTGCAGGCTCCAAAGCGACAGAGAAACACTATCTCAAAAAAAAAAGTCACTAATCTTATAATGGAAGCTCAATTTGCCTGATCTCGCTTAACCTCAACTGCTTCCCCAAAGCCCCCAACACCAAGCATTGTCAACAAAGGAAATTGGGGATTAAGTTTCTATCACATAAATTTTGAAGGACACAACCACTGTGATCAGATCCTCTTGGTGTGGGAGGTCCTTCTGTCTATGTGTTGCTTTTATTGGTTAATGAATAAAGAAACTGGCTAGGCAGGAAGGACTGGACTGAATTCTGGGAGAAGGAAGGCGGAGAGAAACTGCCAAGGAGCGGCCAGAGTCAGACATGCTGGATCTTTGCTGGATCTCTGCCACATGGCAATATACAAAATTAATAGAAATGGGTTAAATTAATATGAGTTAGCCAATAAGAAGCTAGAGCTAATGGGACAAGCAGTGTTTTAATTAATACAGTATCTGTGTGATTATTTCAGTTCTGGGCGGCCGGGACAAACAATCCTTGCAAAATCTTCTGACCAACGGCCATTTCCACTTCAGCGTTCAAGGAGAATGAGGGCTCCTTCATCTGGGGATGCTTTTCCCAAACTAGAGTTAACTATTTCCCTCTCTCTCAGTGACCCCATGCAAGTCAGCACATACATACATGAGAAAGCCAGGACATACGTACATGAGAAAGTCAGTATACTTACATACGGCATGAGAAAAGTCCTCTGTCTGCAAAGCATTTGTTTCTCTGTCTTCTCCCTTAGACCGATTCTTTGGTGTTATTATCTTTAGAGACAAGCCAAGAACTGACAGAGAACGCAAGCTCTGGAAATGTTTGATGTATGAATAAACAGGTAAGCTCTATCACCTGACACTTAAAACAGCATTGCCTCGAGACACGGGTACAAAAGCTGTAATGGTTATTAAAAAAAAATACATGCATCCTCCATGTGGGAAGTTCTGGCATACTTCTTTCAGTGTTCAGTAGATCAAATATCCAAAGCAGAGCACTGGCAGAACACATGAACAACATGGCTACCAGACCTAAGAACACACAGGAACATAAAAATCCTGCGGTGTCATGTGCAAAATTTAACCAACATTTGTCACAAAGTTCGCTGGAAAAAAAGTCAAAGCAGAAAATAGTATTTCTGCCAACAGCAGAAAATGGATTCTGATGAAAATGTAACAATAGCAAGTTAGCAAAATATAATGGGAGACTGGAAAGATGGCTTAACAATTGCAAGCACAGACTACTACAGACCTGAGTGGGGACAGGAAAGACGGCTCAGGGGTCGCGAACACAGACTACTGCAGACCTGAGTGGGGACGGGAAAGATGGCTCAGGGGTCGCGAGCACAGACTACTACAGACCTGAGTGGGGATGGGAAAGACGGCTCAGGGGTCGCGAGCACAGACTACTGCAGACCTGAGTGGGGACGGGAAAGACAGCTCAGGGGTCGTGAGCACAGACTACTGCAGACTCGAGTTTGATTCCCCATACTCACATTGTTTGGCTCACAATTGCCTGTAACTCCAGGTTCAGGGGACAGGGATCCACACCCCGGACCTACAAGGGCACCAACATTCATGTACACAGACAGACACATATAATAAAAATTATAAAAATAACTATTTTTAAAATGTATGACTGGAAATTCTCTTAGCAGGCTTTATTTTCCATGCAGGATCATCATTAATTTTTATAGAGCATGTAAGGTATGTATCAAAGTTACTTCTTAGTATGGCTATCTAAATGCTGCGGCATGGACTGTGAAAGATTACCCTTTGCTCATCTGCATGGCTCTGTGTCTGGACTATCTATCCTCTACTCATCTGTCTTTACACAACAGCCTCATTGCGTCTCCTCGTTAGTTAAAGCTTTACAACTTGCACCCTTTTCAAAATTGTGTTAAGCTCTTATAAGTCTTTTGCATTTGTATATGAAATTTCCAGTCAACTAGCCAATTTTACAAAAAGAACACTTTCTCCAGTCTTTCTTAAGATTGCATCGAACTGGTGACTGAATTTGGGGGCAGGTGATACATCAAGGAAACCAAGTCATCTGGTCTCTAAGCCCTGTGTCCCCTCGTCAGTTCCTCACAGCATTCCTTAGTTTTGAGTTTACAGAGCCTGTAACTCCTTATAGAATTAACCCTATGCAGTGAACAAACTTAATTTCATCATAAGAAATACTTAAAAATACTTAAAATTTCTAAATTTATACTTATTCATTACAGTTATTGGGGGGGGGTTGAGACAAGGTTTTTCTGCATAGCTTTGGAGACTGTCCTGGAACTAGCTCTTGTAAACCAGGCTGGCCTTGAACTCATGGAGACTGGCCTGCCTCTGCCTTCGGTGTGCTGGGATTAAAGGCGTGTGCCACCACTATCCAGCAGATACAGTTAATTTTAAAATGAGTATATGGCATTCTTCAGCCTTGCTTTAGAATACTTATTGATTCTAACAGTTGTGTGCATGTGTATCTGAATGTGTGTGTGTATGGAATTAGCAAGTGTTCATTTGCCCGTGTGTCAATGTGTTTATAGATGTATGATGTCAGAGGTTTCTATCCAGCATCTTCCTCAATCTCTCTCCACCATTTTTTGAGACAGAGTCTTTCAGTGAACCCAGAGCTCGTCAATTCAGTTAGGTTAGGTGACAAATGAGCTTCAGGGATATGATGATCTCTGATTCCCAGCACTGGGGCCATAATGTGTACTGCTTTTATGTGGGTGCTAGGAATCCAAATTCAGGCTCATCTGCTTTTGGGGCAAGCACTCTACTGGGTCACTCCCTCCAGCAGCTTTTGAAGATATATCTACATATATGTATATATACATATTTATATATAATTTTGAACGTGAGCCATCTTTGTATGTGAGTTATGTTTATGTGTGAGAAAGAGAGTGAGTGTGGGGTATCTTTTGTGGTGTGTGTGTGTGTGTGCTGTGTTGTGTGTGTGTATGCGCGTGCTGTCTCTGAAGATACAAAGAACAGTAATTGAGCAAAGTTCTGTCTTTTCAATAGAATAGTGAGAAAACTGGATAGCTATATACAGACACAAAACTCACCAACTCCAAATGGATGAAATACTTAAATATCAGGCTTGATACTTTGAAACTCCAAAAGAAAACAAAGATAAAATGCTTTGAAGCATTGCAATTGGTAAGGATTTGGTACCGGGAAATACAAACGGAAAGCATTGGAATCAAAAAGTAGACAAATGGATGTCATCAAACCATTAACAACTCAGGCAAGAAACAATTAACAGTGAGAAGAGACAACCTCCAGAATGAGAGACAATACTTTCAAACTATACATCTAAACAGGTATTATATAAATAAACTCAATATAGACTATTTATAATATATACACCCAATATAGAGTATAAAATAAACTCAAAAATTCAATCACGAAATCAAATAATCTGATTAAACAGTCAGCAATAAACTTAAAGTTTTCTTAAAAAACACAAATGGCAGAATGGCTCCTGTAAAGAAGGGTGGTGAGAAGAAGGGCCATTCTGCCATCAACGTGGTGATGACCCAAGAATACACCATCAACATTCACAAGCACATTCATGGCATGGGCTTCAAGAAGCGTGCCCCTAGGGCACTCAAAGAAATCCAGAAATTTTCCATGAAGGAGATGGGGACTCCAGATGTGCGGATTGATACCAGGCTCACTAAAGCTGTCTGGGCCAAAGGAATAAGGGATGTTCCATACCATATCCGGGTACGTTTGTCCAGAGAACATAATGAGGATGAGGACTCACCAAACAAGCTCTACACATTGGTAACTTATGTGTCTGTTACCACATTCAAATATCTACAGACAGTGAATGTAGATGAGAACTAACCTACTGAATCTCAAATAAAGTTGGAAAACTGCCCCCCCCATACAAATGGCCAGCAAGTGTGGGGAAAAAAGATTAACAGTAACGGATTATCAGGAAATGCAAATCAAATCAAGTATCATCTCACTCAGGGATGGGAAGTTATAATTAAAACTACCAAAGTTACATAATGGTGAGGTTGTGGATGAAAGGGAACTCTTGAGCACTGCTAGTGGGGTGCATACTAGTACTATCATTAGGTAAAACAATATGGAATGATATTAAAAATTTGAAATATATGTAGATGGGAGTTTCTGTCCTGCCCAGTCCCACAATCATTCAGTCCCAAATAAACACACAGAGGCTTATATTAATTATAAACTGTTTGGCCTATTAGCTCAAGCTTATTATTAACTAGCTCTTACAACTTACATTGACACATAATACTTGTCTATGTTTAGCCACATGGTTTGGTACCTTTTCTCAGTAAGGTATTCTCATTTTGCTTCCCTTTGTTTCTGGATGACAACTGTGTCTCTGGCTTTCCTTTTTCCAGAATTCTCCTAGTCTGGTCACTGCACCTATACTTCCTGCCTGGTTACAGGCCAATCAGCATTTTATTAAACTAATATGAGTGATAAATCTTTACAGTGTACAAGAGCATTATCCCACATCAAATAACACTATCATGTGATCTTATAATTTCACTATTAGTACACATCTAAATAAAATTACATAGGTATGCTAATTTTACATCTGTGGTATTATTTATAACAATCAAGAAATGGAAAAAACTTAACTGTTCATCAGTGGATAAATGGATAGAAAAAGATGGGGCAAGCCAGACGGTGGTGGTGCACACCTTTAATCTCAGCATTCGGGAGGCAGAGGCATGAAGATCTCTGTGAGTTCGAGGCCAGCCTGGTCTACAAGAGCTAATTCCAGGATAGGCTCTAAAACTGCAGCAAAACCCTGTCTTGAAAAACCAAAAAAAGAAAACGAAAAAGATGGTGCATATACATAGTGTAACATTTTTTAGTGATGAAAGAGAATGAAATATTTGTCATCTGTGATAACATGTATAATGATTAGTGATATCTGTCAACTTGATAGAACCATTGGGGATGGGAAACTGGGAGTGCCATGGATAATTTCCTTGATTACATTAATTGGTGTGGAAAGACACATCTTAATTGTGCATAGGACCATATCATGGAAAGGGGATCCTGGACTCTACAAGGCTGAAAAAGTTGAGCACTAGCATGAAAACACTGATCACTGATTCTTGGCTTTGGGTGCTTCGTGGCCACAGCCTAACGGTTCTTGCTGCCTTGACTTCCCCAACATAACGGACTGTATCTGTGAACTGGGAGGCAGAATAGATTCTTTCTTCCTTGAGTTGTCGCAGCAACTGAAAAGATTGTGACAATTTGGATACAGCTGAGTGCTGCTGTGCTAAAGGAAATGAGACAGGCAGAGAAGTTAGCTCATAGTCACACCCACTGGTGGAAAATAAAGTTTGACCCAACAGAAGTTGAAAGAAGAATTGTTGTGTGATGTTTTACTTCTTTGGCTCTTTTGACTCTTTTGTTCTTTTGTGGAGGGGGTCCACAAATCAGCTCTCAAATAACTCACACACAGAGGCTTATACTTAGTTCTGAATGCCTGGCCTTAGCTTGGCTTGTTTCTTGCCAGATTTCTTAACTTAAATTATGCCCTCTACCTTATGCCTCTGGGCTTTTCCTGTTCTCTTCTATAAATCTTACTCTTCCCCTGTGGATTGATGGGTGGCTGGTGGCTGCCTCCTGATGTCCTTCTCTCCTTGTTCTCTTGTTTCTCCTTTTCTCCTTCTATTTATACTCTCTGCCTGCCAACCCCATCTATCCTTGCTCCTGCTTTGCTATTGGCTGTTTAGCTCTTTATCAGACCGTCAGGTGTTTTAGACAGGCACAGAATCACAGCTTCACAGAATTAAACAATTAGAGCATTAAAAAAGCAACACACCTCAAAATAATTTTCCCCAACATAGAATGGTGAGGACCAGAGAGTGGAGAGAGTCCAGGGGATAGAGAGGTGGAAAGAGGCCAATCAATGGGTAGCAAGATACAGTTACATAGAACTGAGAAACACAGTAGCCCGACTTTAGAAAATAACAATGGACTGCATATTTCTAAAAGACAGAATGTTGGCAGACATTTCTTTCCTACCTGCCAGTTCCCAAACAACTGACATGGAGACTTAATATTAATTATTAATTACAAATGCATGGCTGATAGCTCAGGCTTATTACTAAGCATCTTTTATAACTTAAATTAACCCATTTTTATTAATCTACATTTTATCATGAGGCTTTAACTTTTATCCCATTTTTCGTGTCTCACTCATTTTGCATCTGGCTGGTGACTTCTCTCACTCTGCCCTCCTTCTTCTCAGAGACATTAGTTTGGTTGTCCCACCTAAACTTCCTGCTTGACTACCAGTCAGTCAGCTTTTTATTAAACCAACTAGAGTGACAAATCTTCATATGGTATAAAAAGATTTTTCTACAACAATAGAAGAAAGGTATTTGATTGTTTTCAACACAAAGAAATAATTGATGTTTGAGGAGATAGGTTTAATCTGATCTGTTAGATAATCTCCATGCATTATTGAAATACCACATATTGCTTCATAAATATGTATAAATTTATGCTGTATGAATCAGCTACACTAAATTTGCGTTTTAGAAATGGGAAGAAAGTTTGAGTAGATGTCTTAACAAAAATATAAAACAAAAATAGAAAGATGCTAAGTGAGCAATAAAAAGATATTCAACATCAGGAACCACCAAGTGGATGTGAATCACAACCACAACAGAATATTAGCGTGTCAGAGCACTAGAAACATTTACAAGATGATCGATCACACAGGAGTACAAACATGGCGTTGAGCAGCTAAAAACCCAAGCTGGGAACGTGAAGCTATGGAATATCTTAGGAAAGTTTGGTTAGCCTTCAAGAACAATGTCTCACATGATCAAGACATTACACATCTAGAAGTCATGCACGATAATGAATAAATAGCCCCATATGGGAACCCGTACATGAATATCCATAGTGGCTTTAGTAATGGTCTAAAACAATGTTAATGAGGATCGAACATTTGTATTTGTGGAAAGCAAGCTATATAGTGTAATAGTGTCAGCAATAAAAATGAGTTAATTCTTGGGACACTTGGGACAGTATTTCAATCTGAAAATGATGATTTGGAGGAAAGCATGCCAAAGACAGAAGAACATGTACACCATGAGCCCAATACTAAGATTAAGTGTAATACAAAAATCTATAGGAACATATGTTGTGTGATATTTTGATCGCATTCTGATAATAAAGTTTGCTTTGAGTCAGAGAAGAGTAGTCACCAGTAACCTCCTCTCTCTTCTGTTCCTCAATCTAAAAGGCTTGAGATACTCTCTCAGTCCTGCCTTAGTACTTCCTGACTCCTATCTGTTCTCAATCCTAGACCTCTGTGACTAATTTTGGTCAGCTAGTGGCTAGCTCCACCCTCTGACTCCAACTCACAGAGATCTCCTTCGTTTCCCGAGTGCCAAGATTAGAGGTGTGTACCATCATGCTGAGCTCCATATTACACTGTCTTAAGAGGCAGATGTTCTGAGTCCACATAAAATAGTAATATATATATATTTATATATGGATACCATTTAATTGTGAATTATGGTTTTGATAGTGATGCTTGTGATTTTGTAGACCAGAAATCAACTGACTACCAGGTAGTTAACTCTCTGTAAAGGGTTAACTCAAATCCCAAATACATGGATTGGTAAATCAAACCTTCTTAATTATATATAAGTTTTTGATTAGCTTATATTTTTTTATGGATCCCTCTGGTTCTGATTTTCTTCCTGTCATGAATCTCTGTTATTTGTTCTTGGTATTTATTTAACTTCATTTTAATCAATAGCAATCTAAAAATTGCTTATTCACCAGAACAATTTAAAGCAGAGATGAAAGTACGTCCACTCTGCACTCTTTCCGTGTCTCTAAAGGTAAGACTCTCCTGTGAATCCGCAATGCTCTGAAGTTCACTCACCTTTTGATTCTAGGTCCTTAGTCAGCTGGCAAATCATTCATCCTATCTTTCTGTCGAGACTGTTTCAAAAACCAAGTGAAAAAGATTAAATTTGTGTGCTATTATAGCAAGTTATCATAATGCAATACAAAATTCTTACAGTTTGGTAGGTCAGCAGTCTGAGCCAGGTCTCCTTGGAATAGCACCATTGGGTCCACATGGCCATGTTTCTTTCTGAATATCTCCAGAAATGAGTCATCCTCTGCTTTCCCAGCTTCTAGGGGCTACTACTATTTGGTAGCTCCATCTTCTTCAGTCCTGGAAGTCAGAAGAGGTGCCTAGTCCTCCTCCTATCACACCATTCAATGTGTTCTTCTGTCTCCATGATCTACTTTCAAAGAACTTCATGATTACATTGTGCCCACAATGATAGTGCAGGATAATGTCCTATATTTAAAACAATAACTAGAGATCTCAATTTCCCTGTCACTAATGATTCAATACTCACAGATTCTAGGTATTAATACACAAATATTCTGAGAAGCATATTAGTATGCCTTCCGTAAAGATAACAGCATATTGCTTATATCTTTATCTTAAAAAAAACAAACAAGGAAGCAAAAATACAATGACATGGTAAAGTCAGGCTCATTTGGGGAAAGGCAGGACCACACAAGACAATTCCACTAAGAGATCCTTCCCTCCATTAATGCTGCTAACACGTCCTGGTAGCCAACTTATGCACAGCTCAGTTTCATGCCACCTTTTTCAGGTAGTGGAAAAATCCTGCTCCCCTGATGATGAGCCTCATGAGACTGCTAACCAGTTGTCTTCGTCTGGGTAAGGAATGGATTTTTCAGCCAACATAAGCCAATAGTATTTTCTCCTTATTCATTGAATTGTGGCAAAGAAATAAGATGGAAAGAGATGGGGTTGGTTGTTCCGTTTCTGTTTGAGTCCCTTGGCTGGACCAAGCAGCAACTGTCCTTTAACACTTCGGAGATGCCTGGTTCTTCAGCTTTGGCAGCTGCACAGGTTTCCTGAAAACATCTCTGCACAGAGAGCACTCCCATAAAGATCTTCCCTGATCCCCTTTGCATTTGGTTGATCATGAACTCCTACATCTGCTCTTGTTGCTGTGGTAGTTTGAATAGGAATGGCTCTCAGAGACTCAGGTGTTTGAATGCTTGGCCCGTAGAAAGTGGCACAATTAGGAGGTGTGGCCTTGTTGGAGTAGGTGTGGCCTTGCTGGAGGAAGTGTGTCACTGGAGAGGGTTTGTGCTTTGAGGGCTCAAATATGCTCAAGCCATGCCCAGTGAGATGGTTCTCCACTGCTGCCTACAGACCAAGGTGTAGAACTCTCAGCTCCTTCTCCAGCACCATGTCTGCCTGCTTGCTGCCATGCTTCTCATTATGATGAAAATGGACTAAATGCCTGAAACTGTAACCCAGTCCCAGTTAAATACTGTCCTTTATAAGAGTTGCCATGGTCATGTGAAGGGGAATGGTCTTGGCCTATTTGGCTTATAACCACGCCCCGCCATTAGCTAATTATTCTGCCCTCCCAATTAGCTGTTAATTAATTAACGGGGCTGGACCACCAGGTCCCAAGAGGTATAAAATGATAGGCCCACGTGGAAAGCGCTCTCTGCGGATCTCCGGTCTCCCTGCGTCTTCGGAGGAGCTCTGTCCGGTATTGTAACCTGTGTGTATCTTGTCCCTACTAATCTGTGTGTATCAAATAAACATCCACAGTCATGATGTCTCTTCACAGCAATAGAGACCGCAACTAAGAAAACCCCACTATACAACACTCTCTGGATTATCACCATTAATAATAGAAATATGATTATAAGTTCATAGAGTGGTCCAGACTCCCACCATGGACTTTGGTGAAAGAAAGTTTGTAAACAGAAAAACTGAGAATTCGTGAAAGATCTTATGTCAAGTTTGGTGATTTCACAGAGCAGCAAAAGGTTTGAAAATTCAGGTGTTATCTTTGTTCTGGCAATATGAGTCAAAAATACACAGTCCAACAATCATATGGTGATGTGGGATTTCCCTCTGTATGCTGTGATTACTGTTAATGAATAAAGAACTACTTTGAGCCTATAGGAGAGCAGGGTGGGGTGGAGCAGAGCTAAGTGGGGAGGACTGGACTGAATGCTGGGTGAAAGAAGGGCGGAGTCAGAGAGAAGCCATAGAGCCACCACCAGAGACAGATGCTGGGAACATTACGGGGTAAGCCACTGCCACAAGGCAATACACAGACTAATGGAAATGCATTAAATTAAGATGTAAGAGTTAGCCAATAAGAAGATAGAGCAAATGGGTCAAGCAGTGATTTAAATAGTATGGTTTCTGTGTGGTTATTTTGGGGCTGAGCAGCTGGGAACCAACAAATGGCCTTCTACAAATGAAAGGCACTTTTTTTCAGATTTACTAGTAAAATCAGAATGGCCAGATCAAATATAAACCTTTTCTGACCATGTTACACATAGGAAATGACAAGTATGTTGTTGGTTTGGCCTCTCCCTCTGGGTCTCCTTTTTTATTAAACATTCTGAGTTTGTGCTCCAGTCCCTTTGCAAAAGTGACAGGCCATAATTCCAGGGACTTTAACTTTTGTTTTCTTTTTTTCCTTTGAGCAAGTTAATCACATCCAGATACTTTAACTTCCTTTCTTGTAAAAGATGAATAATACACCTTGGATAATAAATTAATCTTGAGATCAGTAGTCTAATTCTGCCTAAGAAGACAACTTCATAGTGTATTAAAATTATTTGAGCAATTTTCATGTTTTTAAATTATTATAAAATAACTTCTTCATTTGGGAAACATCATTATGTCTTTTTCCTGATATTTAATTTGTTATCTTTTGGTTTAGGACATAACTATAATATTAAATATTAGGTTATGTGACTGAAGTGTTCACAATAACTATAATTTTATGATGAGTAAACAAATTCCTGTTTACATTTACGTGATATAAAATGATACAGAAACAAAACAGCTTGGCCATACAGAGAATGATCCATTTCTTTATCTGGCCTAGTAAAAGAAGAAAAAATGTGTTTTTCCATTGTATACATCATGTTGGAGGATTCTGTATTTCAAAAATTCTTAGCAGTCAAGTAAACAATTTAAGAAGGTGGCATTATAAATACAAACTAGAATATAAATATGCATTTACTTTTTTATTTTTTCCTCACCCCTGAGTTAACGAGACCTGGGGACAGAAGGTTGTGGAACCTCACTGTTCCGAGGCCTCATTTCTCATCTGTATGACAGAGACAATAAAATCTTAGCTGAATTAGGGTTCACGTCATGGTTGCTCTGTACACTAATGGAATACAAGCTACTGATTCAGCACTTGCAACTTGAATGTCCTTGGCCAAGCTACTTAATCCTTTTCAGCATCTATTTGTTTGAAAAAGATGCAAGTAATCTGTATTGTATCATCTATGTATTTTATATATAACATGCTGTAATCTGCATTGTATCAGATATGTATTTATATATAACATGATGTATCACATATGTATTTATATATAACATGCTGTAATCTGTATTGTATCACATATGTATTTATATATAACATGCTGTAATCTGTATTGCATCACATATGTATTTATATATAACATGCTGTAATCTGCATTGCATCA
>JAQHUG010000029.1:6974199-6992262 GCA_028555095.1 Dicrostonyx torquatus
TCTGTTTTGGTAGGTTTTGCTGTGATGATCAAATTAAAACGACAAAAATGGTTTTACAAAGAATTTACGTAACAAGAAAAAGAATTTCTGAGGCAGTTCCCTCTGGTTTCCCCTACTAGAGAACCCTGCATGCTCACAGGTTAGTAAAAACTATGATACAGAAGGAAACAGTCTTTCTCTGTACATTTGCTGCTGTGACAGCCCATAGAGAAGCAAAATACAGATTTACCCCATGCTTGCCTGTGGATTGCTGGCCAAAGGCAGAAAGTACTCTAACTTCGATCATTCAAGAATGGTTGAACAGCTAAAGATTTTTGCCCCTTGAAGAATTCATAAAAGTATGATTATGACACAGTCTTTTAGAGAGTGACTGCAGAAACAATGGATTCCAATAGAAAATGCTTTTCTAATAATCAAAAGTAACATGTATGCAATTATACGTGATCATTAATATTAACTAACAAGCAATCATATTGTCCTTGTAAAACATAACTACGCAGACTATTTCAACTGCCCCCATAAAATATGTATACGTGTCCAATGGCTAGCTGCAACGACAGAAGTAACTATGTATAATTTGACACTTCCTGTACCATTATTTTCAATCATGGGTCTCTAACAGCAGGGCAGCTATCTATTTAGTAAAACATAATTACTAAATGAGCAGTGTAAACAAGCCATAATGACAGTGTTAAGAAAAATGACAAAAAGTTCAAAATTGACCATCATATTTTCTGCAATTATGAACAAATAATATACTGTCCTATCCAGAGTGAAGGGAGATGGCTTTGTTTTTTTTGGTTTAGTTTTGCAAAGCTCATTTTTTTGATCTACTTATTGTCAGTTCAGGTATAAATTTCCTTTTATGCATGTGGGACACACATGTATGGGGACACACCCATGTATGGAGGTATGTGTACACATGTATGCATGAGAAGGCTCAAGATTGATGTCATGTCTTTTTTCATCGTTTCCACCTTATGTAATGAGGTAGGGTGTCTTGTTGAACCTGGAATTCATAGTTTCTACCCTTTGGTTACCCTACTGTGGCTGTGAGCTTGCTCTCAGGAAACCATCTCTATCTCCAGTTCTGGTAGCTAGCATCTCCACCTGACTTTATTTTTTAAGAATACATTTTTTAATTATTTATATTTCATGTGCAATAATGTTTTGCCTGCCTGTCTGATGTGGGATTCCCCTTTGTATGCTGTGAATATGTTTTATTACCATTGGTTAATAAAGAAGCTGTTTTGGATCTACGGCAGAGCAGAATAACGCCAGGCGAAAAATCCAGAGAGATAAAGTAGGTGGAGTCAAAGAGATGTCATGTAGCTGCCTAAGAAGGACCCAGAAACTTTCTGGTAAGCCACAGCCTCATGGCGATACACAGAATAATAGAAATGGGTTAATTTAAGATGTAAGAGCTAGCTAGGAATATTCTAGAGTCATTGGCCAAACAGTGTTGTAATTAATATAGTTCTGTATGATTATTTGGATATGAGTGGCCGGGAAATGAACACACAGTCTTTGCCTACACCTGTCTGTCTGTGTAAAGGTGTCAGATCACCTGAAACTGAAGCTACAGTTATGAGCTGTCATGTGGGAGCTGGGAATCGAACCTGGGTCCTCTGGAAGAATAAAAACAATCAGTGCTTTTAACCACTGAGCCTTTAATCAGACTCGAGAAATAGAAACCTGTTCCTCAAGGTTGCCGAGCAATAGCTTTACCTGATGAGCCATCTTTGAAGACTTTGCCTTTCTAAGAGGTGTCAGTGATGTCCTTTTCAAATGGGTGATTCCCTAAATGGATGGCTTCTCTCTTATCAAAGACTCATGATTGAAAATGAGGTTAGGGGAAGAGACAGATTGTGTACACTCTTATCATTTAAGCTCGCCTTCAGGCATGTACACGCTTTTAAAAGTCAACATTATAGAGGCAGCAGGAGTCTTCTAGGGGTCTAGGAAGCAGAACAATGTGCATTCATTTGGTTTGCACACGGTTTGTTACTGCATTGAAGTATGCAAAACAAAGTATCTCATCCACAAAGCTAATTGTAGCTGGAAAAGGGTGTGAGATCTCTGCATGCTAACACCAAGCCTCACACCATGTAGACCACTTTTCTCTTGTTCTCCTTCTTCCCTCCTGCACACTCTTTCTGAGACAGGGTCTCTGTAACCCTGGCTGTCCTGGAACTATGTAGACTAGGCTGACCTCAGACACCTATCTGTCTCTGCTTCCTTAGACTGGGATTCAAAGTGTGGGTCTGCATGTCTGCTCCACTTGCCTCCTTATTATTGTTATTTTATTTGTACTTAATGGAAACTCAGAGAATAGTAAATATCCTCAAGTAGACTAATTATCCTTCTACCTTTTCAAGTCAGTGGGATTTCATATGGAGGGAATGTAATTTCACCACGACATCCAATGTCTGATTTACAGTATAGCAAGTCACACCGTGGAGCCCAGCCGCCTATCAGAGAGGGACAGGACACTCTTGTGCACCCAGCCTTGGATCTGTGTGGCTTCTTTAGTCAGACCTAGGAAGATACCAGAGCTGACTGGCAACAGTAACGTGCATGTTACTAACTTTACAGGTACACGGGGATCTTGACAGGAAGTAAAGTCTAAAGAAGTGATGATATAGAAGCGACTGATACAGTGTTTTCATATTGCTTTAGACAAATACAAAATCTGGGAAGGACTAGTAAATTCCAGGGATGTCCTTAAAAGATATATATATATATATATATATCTTTTATATATATATATATAAAATATATATATATGGGGGGGTAAGTTTGGGAATTATGTCAGAGTTTGTTTATTCCAGTTCCCTGTGACCCTAATTAGTAGTATCGGTGATTAACCTTACTTTCTGCCCATTGTATGTAAAGGCTATCTTCCCAAAACAGTAAGGCTTGCTATAATGAAAAGGGACAAGTGAGGGTCGACCTCTTCAATTCATTTTAAATTGAAATAATTACCAATCTGGCATTTCTGAGATGGTATGACTTTACCTTCTTCTTTTCAAACCCTTCTAATTAGGTAAAACCTGTGCAACCTAGGATAAGTCCTTTAATGTCGCCCCAGTTGGCTCTTAATTAAAACCATGATGGTAATGCTACATTTTCATTGGGATCGTAGGACAAAGTAGTTACTATCTGTATGACCCTTAGGATGCAATACGCCTGGTGTACATGTTTGTTAATGTAATGTGACTGACAGTAAGAAATAGGATGAATTTGTTTGGCATCTTCCAGTCACCGCTGCCTTTATTCAGTAACAAAACAAGCAACATACTGAGAAATCGCGGCTTACTTTCAGCCAACAGGCATTAAACGCCAACTGCGCTTGGTGCTCTGAAGACAAAAAATAAATTTACATGGCCTCTGCCCTTTCAGAATTTAATCGTTCTTTTCTAAATTTGGAATGTGTGCTTACACAGAAAAGCTCAAAAGAATACAGAACAAAAACTACTAGGCGGGTATGTAATTATCTAACAAGCTCACAGAAAATTCAAGTACTCTAAGATGCAGAAAAGCGCAACATACAATCGAGAATGTGTTTATTTTGAAATCTGCACCTGAAGTTGGTAACTGTGATGATGCACATTATAGTACTTGTGTAAAATTAGTAACATTTCTTCTTAGGAAATCGGTGGTATCACGGAGTGGGAACTCGGGAAGGCATAAACCTGTCAACAAGTACGTGATGGACCTGTGTGTTGGGATAATACCTATCAGAGCGAAGGGAAGACGCTCCAGTGGCAGTAGGGAGCGGAGAGCAGGCCTTCCTGGCTGAGGCTGACCTGAGGATCAGCAGGGGCCGCAGGACGCAGAGGGGCACGTGTAGGTTCCTCCCACCACCCAGAAGGATCTCCCTAATGTGAGCAGCCTTTGCGTGCGAAACCCGCACCACCCGGATGCAGGAGCAGGCCGAGCCCCGGCACCGTGCCCCCAGCCCGGCCCTAGGGCACCGGATGCCACGCGGAGGAAAGATTCGTACTTCTTCTAAGCTAACGGTTTCCATGTCCCTCCGCTACCTCGGGTTTGGCCTCCGAGCGCGAGTCGAGCAACCGCGAGGGAAAGCGACCGGTCACCGCTCCAGCCCCGCACAGAGTTCCCGCCCGCCGGGGGGCTTGCGCCGACGTCACTTCCGGTGCGCCCGCTCGCTCGTGGAGAAGCTCCGGGCCCGAGGTCGCGCTCCGGGTGTGCGGCTGCCGGGGGCGCGCGGTGCCGGGAGCGCGCCTGGAGGGCGGGCTCGGGAAGGGGGAGTGTCCGCGCGCCGCCGCCACCGCCACAGTCCCTGTTGCTGCCGGAGAGCTCGCCGCATCTCTCCCCGACACCCGGCTGCTCCGCGCGCCCTGACGCCGTGCTTCGGAGTCTGCGGGAGCTGAGCAAAAGCGAGAGTTGCTGCAGACTGCGGGGCGGCGGGACGGCCCCGGTCCCCTCCCCTCCGTCACCCCTGCTCGCCGTCTCCCGGGTCATGGGGAACACTGCGATCGCCAAGAAAGGCAGCGAGGTGGAGAGCGGTGAGTCGAATCTAAGACCCGGGCTGGGTTCCCGCCGGGTGGGCCGGGGTGCAGAGTCCCCCAAGGCCGCGAGGCACCGGCCGGGCCTTGCAGCGGCGCCCCTAGCAGTTGCAGGAGCCCCGGAGACTGGCCGCCTTCTTCTCTGTCCCCTCCCCCACGAAGGCCTGAGGGGTGAGGGCCAAGCGCCGGGACTCATTGGAGAGAGGGAGGGCGGGCTGAGCGGTCCCTGTGATTCTCTTTCTTACTAGAGCAAGGAGGACTGCCACAGTCTGGAACGCTTCCCCAAATATGGTCCTTGAAAAGAAGTCCCTTTTGTGATCGCACCCTTCGCTCTTTCGCTCTTCTCCCTTCTCCCAAGCGCCCCCAACACCCTGACCCTCTTTTAGGGGAGCTACAGGTAGTGCTTTGGGGTTGAGTTGGGTCTTTCTCCTCTATCTCCTGAGTCCATCCCAATCTTCTCACAAGGTGAGTGCCGGTGTGGGGGTCTCCAAAGGTGACATTAACCCCTCCGTGTTCAAGGATCTCTCTTTCATCCCGTAGACTAGAGATGGCAAACATAAAACCCAAGCAGCAACTTTATCCATTCGAGGGGGGAAAAGTGAAACAGGCTTGCTTTTGCTCTAAACCTCAGAAATGTGTCAGGGGGCCTGTAGAACTTAAAGGTCTTGTAGAATTGAAGTTCGTCCAGACATGGTGGGTTGATTTCTCCTGAGAGCTGGAAGTGTAACGCCTTCCGTCCTTTACACCAAATCTCGAGACAAAAGGGCCGTGGGAATCGAGTGTCCGTTTGGCAGCGTGGTTTTATACATGAGCACATGCATGTACACGCATGGTGTAACAGGTAGTGAAGTAAAGACCGGGTGCCATTGTGGGCTTACACATACTAGATTTGATGATTCAGAGTAATTAAAGGTACCTGCTGCATGTTACCTTGCCATAAGTAAGTGACATCCCAGTGCTTGAAGTAAGGCTGACAATTAGTTCATGTTTGTGTCAACAGCGTCCCCCATTGTGCCTGTGTTTATAAAAGAGGAGTCGCGCTAACCTTATAATTGGCTATCAGGCACCTTTTCTTCTGTATGAATAAAAGCAGAACTGGATTGACTGAAGGGGGTCTAGCTGTTCATTTTGTGTAAACAACAAAGTCAGAATTTATTTGATGTTCCATCAATAAGGTTTGATCCAGAAAGTTACACGAACAGCGTACAGACTGAGTGCGCTTCCGACAAGGCGATGTTGACAAGCCAACGTAGAAGCAGGACTTCCATGTTCTTTTATTAATTGTGCAAGTGTAGTGACTAGTCGTGCTGATTCACGAAGGATGAGGAATGACAAATTCGGTGCCCACTTGATATTGCTGTCTCCCTACTTCTTGTACAACGTGTGTTAATTGTGTTGTGAAAATGTGTTTGATCATTGAATCAGCCCGGTGCTTATTAGCAAGTGCTTGTATGGTTCTTAGTTTTAATAGTAGTCCATGCTCTTATAATCTATATGTTTCTGCTATGAAGCTTCCAAACCCGTTTCCTCCTAGATAGTGTTAATTTAAACTGGTAGCTATGACAAAATCTTGTGTAAATTTATTTATAGAAACTGAAAATCATTATCATAGTTTGAAAAAAAGTTGTGAAGTGTCAAGAAAGAAGATAGCAAATGTTATTTCATCGGAAAACCATGAGAGACATTTGTGGATCGGCTTTAGTGGTTTTGTTTGGAGCGACGTTAGCTGGCGTGTCTTCTGTAGCAACGACTTCGCATTATGTTTTAAAGCTTAACCACGGAGCATGTCTTATCATTGGGGACCTAACTATTCTGTGTACTTTTCAAATGAATTACTCCAGAAATTTTGTGGCTCAAAATTTTAATATTATTATTTAAATTTCTCCCGATAAGCAGAATAAACTTTTAGAAATATGCATGATCTCAAGAGTTCAATCTATTCATTCATCCCATCTCAAGGCTCAAGTGCCAGACCTCCGAGGAAGTTGGGATTGAGGCCACGCTATTAACAACAGTAAAGAGCAGGATGCTCTGACAGCATCCTGCATCACTAGACAGTCCATCTCCCAGAGCAGGATGCTCTGACAGCATCCTGCATCACTAGACAGTCCGTCTCCCAGAATACTTACCAAGTGTTTTGGGTTTAGTTTTAAACCCTTTGGACAAAATATTAACATTTTACTATCTAGTGTCAGCTGAAAGGTAAAATGTAAGTGCTAACATTCTGAAAGTAAAATTAGAACTCAGAAAATTATCAGTAGGGAAGTACTTGATTTGAAGAGCTAATTAAAGATATGAAGGTAAGATTTTGCGGTTTGACGAGGAATAAGCCTCCCACAGACAGGTAATTCTAGAGCTTAGTTCTAAAAATACTCCCAAAGAATGAACTTGGGCATAAAGATAGATAAGGAAGGATTTTTTTTTTGATGTTTTGTTTTGTTGACTTTTTGTTTGTTTATTTGTTTGTTTGTTGTTAGGTTTTACTATCCAGGGCTTGTGTTATCCTCATGAAAACCTTCCCCCTATACTCTCAAAATTAAAGGACTCCACTCTGATCTCCACAGCTTCTAGTGGTAAATTAATTCGAGTTCTTCAGAGAATTGGGATGCTTCAAAGAACAACTTTTGCCATTATATATTTTTCCTATGTGTTTTTAAAGTTATTCTTGAAATAAATGCCCTTCAAAATTTGAGTATACTTATTAGACATCAGTTAATACACAGAGCCATGAACTTTTAGAAACAGAAGGCCAAGAGTCTCAGAGATGTTTTCAATTCTCGTAATTTAAGACTTGTTCTAATTTGAATTAAATGTTACTCACATACCTTACTAATAAAAGAAATCCATACTTTTCTTTAATCTTTTAAAAATATATTACAGCCACAGGCTGCCTATGGATCTGTGTATTGCACACTGATGTTCAGATCTGTGGGTGTTACTTCTCCCATGATTAGACATAGAAAAGCCACCATGTAGCCTAGTGGTTATACAATGTTTTTGGAAATGTTCTTGAAGATGGTGCACACCTTTGATCTCAGCATTGGCGAGGCAGAGGCAGGTTGATCTCTGAGTTCAAGGACAGCCTGGTCTGCTTAGCAAGTTTAGGTGACCAATAGTGACATTGTGATACCTTGCCTTAAAAGAAAGAGGAAGAGGAAAAAGACCCCGAGAGACAATAGAAATTGATCAAAGAAAGCCATTAGCAGAACAGGTTCAACAAAGGCAAACTTGTTACCAGTTTTGAGAACTAGTGTGTGCCTGCTTCTCTAGGTGGTCTGCACTGCTGTACATATTCCTTCAAATCCTGTGATGGGTTCTAATACTGCCTCATTTTCAAAACTGTGTTAGAGTATATGAGAGCCTGTGAGAATAAGCCTGGTTATGTGCTCTAAAGGAAAGATATAAAGCAACAACAAAAAATTATTTCATAAACGGTTAGCAGGAGAGCCAAGGGATGAGGTAGATGAGATAAAAAAAAAAAAAAAAACTCTCAAAGAGATGGTCCCATAGTGGGATGCCAAAATGGGAAACATCATTGAGAGGGATTATAGAAGAAATTCAAAGGAGAAGAACAGCATAATGTCAAGATTTGGAAGTAAATTGTCTGCTGTAACTAAATGATAGAGCACGGGGTTGGTGAGAGATTGTGTAATGAAAGAACCAAAGAAAGGACAGAGGCCACCTCATGGGAAGACTCAGAATTTGATCCTAGAAACAATTGTTAGAGACTTTGAAGCCAAGGAGAGCGATGTGATAAAATGTGGGTTTTGAAAGTAAATCGTTGGCCTTGATTTGGTCATTTAGCTGCAGTGTTCTTTAGTAAATGGGGTGCAGGCAGTGAGTTGCTTTCCTGTAGCTTGTATGATGAAAGACAGGCATTATGTTGTAAGTTAGATTTACTGCTCTATGTCTAAGTAAATGTTTTTTTTTGAGTTAGATTTGGGATTCTTTTAAAGAAAGAAAATCACCAGTTTACTTACTGCACTAGCTGCGTTGAAGTTAGTTCTGCCTCAGTGTATTCTATCAGGTTTGCTGCAGCACAGTGTGAGTATCACACCTATGGTCGTGTTTGATAGTCACATGCTGACTCTTCCGTGACTTCTGAAACTTTCGTTTTCTTTTAAGGCAATTGTTGAATTTCAGTTTGAAAGTTTATGGCAGACCTGTCTTTTCCATGTAGATTTCAACCTCAAAAATTAAGAAACTGTTTGAGAATTGACTATTTTATGGTCTCACTTTGTAAAGTTTGTTTGCCATTCTTTTTTACTAGGTGACCATATAGCAGCAGGAAACTATGTAAGCCACACATTTGAAAGTGTGTATTAGTCCAGGTTTTACTTAACTTCTTCTATAGGGCTTTGCTGGTAATTCAGCTACTTGAATACCAACTTAGCTTCCAGGTAGAGCAGGTGTCACATACGCTAATAGGGGAGATTAATGTTTCACCTTCAGCTGTAGTTCTAAGATAGATCACCCTACAACTCAGCCTACACAAGAAATACACATGTATCTGTCATCCATTCATTCCTTTGATCATTCTCAGTCAATGCTGTCTACTTCATTCTAGGCCCTGTGCAAAGTATAGTTGCAAATAAAAGTGAGACTTGATTCTTGTCCTCATGCCAGAAGACAGCTACTTACAATTGTTTATGATGATGTGTAGGACACGTGGGCCTGGCGTTGGTATAGGGTGGAAATGAACATGGGCATTTATATAGTGAAGACTGCAGGATTCCTAAGCGGCCTGCAGTGGTCTGCTGAGCTGTGTTTCACATGTTACCCTCGTGTCTGCAGCACGGAAGAGTGCAGGATTCCTGAGCGGCCCGCAGTGGCCTGCTGAGCTCTGTTTCACATGTTACCCCCGTGTCTGCAGCACGGAAGAGTGCAGGATTCCTGAGCGGCCCGCAGCGGTCTGCTGAGCTGTGTTTCACATGTTACCCCCGTGTCTGTAGCACTGCAGCTGCTTCGTTTCTCTTGTTGCTTTCTTACTGTACACTGTGATCTGTGGGGCAGAAACAGTATCAGTATGTGTGCTTTTTAATACAAACCTATTTTATTTTAAATAAAAATGCGTACACAACTTTCCTTTACAAACAAACTTCTTGACTGGATTGCTGAGCAAAAGCAAAGCTGAAGCAAAACTCCGTTCTGCTTTGATTTGTATTTGAGAACAGGTAGAAAGGCACTACTTAAAAAACAAAAAACAACCAACCAAAAAAACCTGACTTCCCCGAGGCCTACTACAGAAGTTGTGAGCAGTATAAACGAAGCCACCATTACCGGGTTGTTGTAGGTCTTCCTGTGGTACCTGTACGTTCTGAGATCACACACACCTTCCAGTGTACCTGGGAAGGTTGCTGTAACACAGTCACTATGGGTCCATGGCAAGGCTGATGGAGGAAGAATTTGGAGCGAGTTTTAAAGCCAGTTTAGAAGAAAGCACAAGCATCTTGCAAATTACTGCCCAGGAGTTCTCCTTTCACCTTGGTCCATTTCAGCCTAGCTGTTGGATCCATCTGCTTATAGGGCAACCCTGCCAGAGAGCATCACAGCACAGATACCCATCCCTTCCACGTCTGCATTATCTACATCATAGTTTGAACATTAAATAGAAATGCAGATGGGCAAAACTCTTGTAAAACTGCCAGCATCTGTGGCTACAGTGGAACTGGATAGGAAGATGCAGTGATGGAATGAAAATGTTCATGTGCAGGGCATGTGCTTCAAGCCTGGGATTAAAACAAGTCCCCAGAGAAGCTGCTGCCTGGGAATTCTCAGAAAACTTCTTTTGCATCCCAAAATGGACCCAAAAGGCCCTAATACAAATATCTGCAAACTACAGTTATGGGATACCATAAACTTGTGGTTCTCAGCCTTCCTAATGCTATGACTTAACACAGTTCCTCATGTTGTGCTGACCCAACCAGAAGATTATCTCATTGCTACTTCATAGCTGTATTTGCTTCTTCATGAATTGTAATGTAAATATCTGATACATAACCCCAAGGGGTCAGGACCCACAGGTTACAGCTGCTGCTGTAAGTGCTCACAGCAGTCAGGGAGAAAGAAGAGTGTCGTGCAGATAAAAACGACAGTTTGTAGTGTAGCCTCTTCAGCAGCTGACGGGTCAGGAAAAGTCCTAAATAGTGCTAGATGTCTACTAAACAGTAACGCGTCTCCATGTCTGGGAAATGACCGAGTAGATGATGCCCACAAAACAGTAACACGTCTTCATGGCGGGAAATCTAAACAATAAAATGACCTAGTAGATTGACTTAACATTATATGTAACAGGTTTTAAAAAATATTTATCACATATAGTGATAACAAAATGACAAGGCAGAGAGCACACAAAATTAAGACTTCACTGTAGTTTCAATAGCATCTACCCTCTGATGCTAGACGATGCTAACTTGTTTTTTAATGGCTCTTTTCAGTTCATTGCATGATACAGTTAGACAAGTCCATGTTAAAAATGACTCCATTACATTACACAAACTGTGAGAGTTTAAAACCTGTGACAAGTGACAGAAGGGAAACTCTACTCATTACAAGAAAATCCTCACTTGAGCTTCAGAGTGCTATGGCTCTTAAAACCCATGTGCCTCCAGATGGGCATCCTGAGCCCATCCAGTCTGTCAGGAGCTAACATATGTTCTTAGACTAGTCACACTGAAGTTGATTTCCGTTTGTGGAGATGCTCAATTACAATTCCCTCAACACCTTCACTAGTTTCTTTTTTATTATAATCAGCAGCAGCTCCTTGGTCAGTAGTGAGGATCTTCTTGATGTTTCTCTGTTGAATTCTTCCATGGACGTAATCCTCAGTGCCAGCAGGAAGCAGGTCATCGCTCTTACCTGCTCAGCAAAGGCATTGAAAGAGGAGCTGCTGGATACTGGATGGCCATCTGATTCCTTTTCATTGGTGGAAACAGCCTGTCTAAGGATGCTGTGGAGAAGGGGGAGGGCACAGAGCATCAGCAAGCAAGGGGTCTCAAGGGGAAGGCAGCTGAGCTCTAGGGGATCTGGACCTGTTAAGTTTTCTTAACTAGGAAGATGTCACTCATTGTTTATAAGTCACCTATTCATTGTATGACCATACCCAGTTGAATCCTTTTTACATACTAGAGATGCCTACATACTTAACATTTTGCACTCTGTGACTTTAAAAAACTCCTCAGTAGTTTGGGCTTCATTAAAATCACTTATTGAATCCCATACCCCTTTATGACTAAAATTGCCATCTTCATAATAATGACCCAGAATCCAGCTCCCTGGGCTGTAAGTAATGTGATTGTAATGAATGTCTATGCTGACCTCCAATAACCATTCTAGAAGCTTATTTACATTGAGACTTGTGGTTTTCAGTTCATGCCACAATAGTCTCTATCCTGTCTTCATTTTAGCATAAATAGTACAGAAGCCATTGGCATAAGTTTTTTACATGGGTTCTTAAAGCACTGTCACAAACCCACTCTGAGACATCAAGTGATATGGGATGTCCTTCTGTGTATGTGTTGCTTTTATTGGTTAATGAATAAAGCTGTTTTGCCCAGTGGCTTAGCAGAATAGAGCTAGGCAGGAAAACTAAACTGAATGCTGGGAGAAAGAAGGCAGAGTCAAGGAGAAGACATGTAGCTGCCCACTGGAGACAGGTGCCAGGAGAGAACTTTACCTGGTAAGCCACAGCCATGTGACGATACACAGATTAATGGAGATGTGTTAGTTTGGGATATAAGAGCTAGCTAGCGATACGCTTAAGCTATTGGGCAAACAGTATTGCAAATGATATAGTTTCTGAGTGATTATTTTGTGGCCGAGAAAGAACAAGCTGCCTCCCCCAACAATCAAGCCTCCATCTGCACCCTCTGACTGGGAGGAGGTCACTTGCTTCTTCTATACGTTATTAAAGTTAAAGGAAACCTCTGAGATTGCACACATCACTGTGCTCTGTCATCGAAGCCCACTCTGCATTTCTCTGTCTTCGCGGGTATCAACTGACCCATGTTATCCTGGGCATTTGTGCCCTTGTCAGGGGAAATTGCATTATTGAGTAGTAGCTAAACATTGACTACTTCATATTTCATTGGCCTCCTCTGGGAGCGCATGGGCAGTGAGCCCAGCAGCTGTTCCTAAGGTTCCAGATGGATGGAGGTCGTCGTGGCAGGAAAGGCATGGCATGGCCGCAGGTCAGAAATAACAACCGATGACAGTTTCATCTATACAGGAAGCAGAAAGCTTGTTTAGTGCTGTGACTCCAGGGTGTCCCGGGTTGTCGGCCCATGTTATTGAGGAAACTGAAATTATGAGTGGTTTAATGGGTGACAGAAATGCCGCACTCAGCGGTTAAGAGCGCCTGTGCTCTGGCAGAGGACCTGGTTCAGTTCCTAGCACCCATCTGTAAGTCCATTTCCAGAGGGTCTGTCATGTTCTCTAGCTTCCTGGCACATGGTGCACAGACATTCATACCATCTGTATAAAATCTTTAAATTAAGTTCTATTTTGGAATTTGACCCAATCTGTACCCAACCTATATCTGCCCCCCTTCTTCCTTCTCCCCCCCATTTGGAGGGTACTTTACTGTATTGACCTTTGGAGATAATAGCTACTTTACCTAATGAGCTTGCCTTTCGTTAGTAGAGAACAGTTTAGTGTATCAAAGTAATGTCACTTCTTTTAAAAGATGTGTGTGTGTGTATGTGTGTGTGTGTGTGTGTGTGTGTGTGAGAGAGAGAGAGAGAGAGAGAGAGAGAGAGAGAGAGAGAGATATTATCTTTACTGTTACTGTTGCTGTGGCAGAATACGTTTGGCTCATGGTGTCAGATGTGGTAGGGCAAAACTTCACCTCATGGTAGCCAGAGATCCGAAGGTTAAGGAAGGCTGGATCTCAATGTCCTTTCAAGAGTATTCATCTAATGACACCTTTATCTGATTAAAGAAGGTCCACTCTTTGTCTGGCATACACAAATTATATATTGTGTATATATCATGTGCATGTATGTATATAATCTCATGTACACATGCTGTGTATACAATATCATTATTATATAATTGTGTAAGATTCTGTACATATATAATAAAGAACGGGTGTCCTAGTTAGTGTCAGCTGTCAGCTTGACGCAGCCCAGAGTCGTTGGGGCATTGTCCATATCCATTTGGCCTGTATCGGTAGATGGTTGATTGATATGTGAGGGTCCAGCCCACTGAAAGTGGCAGCATCCCTAGGCAGGAGGAGCCGCGCTCAGCGAAAGCTAGCTGCGCACAGCCAGAGAGCAAGCCTGTTAGTGTAGTCCTCTCGTGCCGTGCCTGAGTCCCTATGTGGTGGACTTCTGTGACCTCCAAGTCTAAGCCCAGTCACTTTTGGTCACGATGTTAATCACAGCAGCAGAAGACAAATTAGAATAATGGGTAATCTAGTAAAAGTTACTTTTACAGTTATGAGATTTGAATGTTAAATTAATACTTCACACCTAGGAAAAACTCAGCTTAGTTGGGAAATATTATTTTGTATCCTTTATGTAGAAGTGAGCTTAGTTTGCTAAAGTTTACCTATATATTTATATTTTTATGACATTTTCTTTGACTAATGTCTTCTAATATTTGTTTTCAAATATTTGAGGTTTTTTTTTATCTTAATTCCATTGGGATGAAAATATATTTTGAAAGACTTTCAGTCTTAAATTTTGGGACTTGATATATGAGCCACCATATAGGGTATAATTATTTCTGGTAAATATCCTGTTGATTTTGAAGAGTATATTTGCTGTACTTGCTGCTTACAGTATCCTCCCAATCCTCAAACATCACACAGTTTTAGAGAAAATTGGTCACTATATGGGTCGGTATTGCTTATTTTTATTGATTATCTTTAATCTGTTAGTTATGGCTAAGTATTTAAAGCATCTCAGTAGATCTGTATGTTTCCTTCCAGACTGCCAAATTTCATTTTAAATACATAAATTCTGTACTTTAAGATGATAATTTTAGGATTTTTTCTTTTATAAAGTTACTTTATATCTTTATAAATCTTCCTTCTTTTGTTTGTCAGGCATTAGTTTTATTCTTCCATTATTTTTTTTACTCTCATATGTATGACATACTTTCTTGATAATCTTTAAATTTTTCAATACTTATATAGAAGGACTTCACTAGAATAATTGAGGTTTTACTAATTAACTCTGACAACTTTTATTTCCTGATGTAGTTTCTTTGTAGACTGAGGCATTTGTAATATATCTGGTTTTACGCTTGCCACTTGTTTCCTGTGGGTTTTGTCAGACATCTCATTCTCTCGCTTTGCTTCCGAGCTTCCTGTTCAGCACTTTGTGTTCATGTTTTAGTTCTAAGTTTTGCTCTTCTTCGTTTCTCTAGACATTGTATTTGTCCATGACTTAATACACTGTCCTATAAAAGTATTAATTCATAAGTTCCAATGAGTAATAACAGCAATGTCATACTATTGGTCACCCATTTCCTTATTCTTAGCTGTATTTTACATGTATTTTAATTCTACGTATAATTAGAATCACATCATTATTATGGTTATTTCTTGGCATGAATTGTTTGCATACTGAGGATGAAGCCTTGCAGTAACATACATTGGTCCCCAAAGTCTGTTACCAGAGCAGCAGGAATGTCTGTCAAGGTCAATGACGGCAGAAGATACTGGTAGGACTACAGCCAGAGAATCTGAAATTCCGCTTGACTCAGATCTTAGGGATCGTTATGTTTTATCAGCAGGGTGTAATGTTGGTGGTCTTGAGTCTGATTTTTCTGTGGCCATTCCTGAGACCCATGCCTCCCTCTGTTCTTTCTCACTCACAGCGTGATCTGTTGGCTGTCTTTGTTCATGAGTGATCTCTAACCATCCATAATGCACATTTCTTTGATTGAAGAAAGTGAGGTAGGCTTCCTCCCCCAACTTAAAAATAGGCTTCCAACAGCAAACAGTTAATACATATAAAGTAGAATCATCTAAATTATTCTTGGGTTTAGAATCAGGGTTTTTGTTGTTGTTTTCATTTCAAGGTGCAGAAGCCAAGTTTAAGTGACTGGAACAGACTGTGCTGGGAAGCACCTGTAGTCCTGTCATTAAGGAGGTAGGAGAGGAACCACAAGTTCAAAGCCAATTTAAGTTATATAATAAGGTCTTGTCTAAAAAAAAAAGCAGAAAGAAAATAATTTTCAGTAACTTGAGAGCAGAAGTAGTAAGATTGACTTTAGGCATCACAATAACAAGGATGTCAAATACTGTAATTATACTATGTCTGTCTTTGTCTTAAAATACTAATGTGACCTCTTCTGTTCCTCAGAAGGTGGAGCTAAAGTAACTCACACTGCTGCCTGCTAACAGAAGAAGTGCTCATAGTAGGCGGCTTTATTTGTATCTCACACTTCAGCAATAGAGAGTCCAGGAAATGGACTTTTTAGCTTTCCCTCTTCTGCCATCAGAGGAGAAGGGAAAGGTGTGGGGTGAGCCCCTCTGTGGCTTCCTGTGTGGTCTATTCCTTACCGATTTACATCTTTCTGCCGCTGGTCCCCAGCAGGGGCATTCACTGTATGTTCCACCTCAGATATGCTTCCCTTGTTCATATGAATGAAAACACAGCTTTGAACCAATGGAGATGCCTCAGACACCACCGGTGCCTCTGTAAGTCTCCAGATGTTCGCTCTTGTCGTTTCCTCAGGATTCTCACCCTGATTTCTTGCAGTTCTGGTTTTGGATTATAAAGTTAAAACTTTTATAATCATATCTTATGTAAAATTATTGAGGGAAGAAGAAAAGGAAATTGGTGTTTATAGAAACAAACACATATGTACAGACACATAAAACTGAGAAGGGACTACTTATGGGTGGCTAATATATAGTCATCTTGTTTGGGAATTGCTGTTGTGTTTACAGTGTATAAGGATAGAAGGGTGCTTCACCGTGGTGGCAGTTCAGACAGGTACTCTTAAATCTTCGAGAGTGTGGTAATGCTTCCTGATAAACCCATCTTAAGCAGAAACCGTTTCAAGTAAGCATGTGGTGGGCACCATGATGACAGTGTGTAGGCCTGTCATGTGCTCGGATGGGAGCCTCACCTCTCTGCCTTTGCCCAGCAGAGATATAAGAACATATCTCAGTGTATATCGCCAGCCTGGGAAACAGTGAAAATTAAGATGTGAAATAGCAGTTTCTACTGAGCGTGCTACTTTCAATTTAGACCTTGGTAAATCAGGGGTTGTTCCTGTTGGATTGCTGAAGTCGTCTATCTGTTTTTATCATCCTTACGGAAATTACTGATGCTATTCAAGATTGCCCGGATCAATAGCGTGTGCCACATCTCCTGCAGGAGACACCAACAGTGCCTCACTGCTGAGTCACCACATATAGGAACTCCTCTCACCCACTGTTTCAGTGAAGTGAGGCATCCAGAACACCCAGGTGGCACTCCCAGCTTTGTGTCTCTTTGATAGACGCCATCTCTTCTGAGGACTCAGCTTTATAAAATGTCAGAGCCCAGAATTACAGGGCAGAAATAGACATTGTTTTCAGTGGATAAGTGAACTTGGTGCTATATTCCAGTGACTAACATACGTAAGTTTTTAAACATTAGGTGTTTGGTATTAGACTGCTTTCTAAACATCAGGGTTTTATTGGCATGGTCAGCCAGAAGGCCGTGACAGACTTGTTACTGTTGTACACACAGATACTGAATCAGTATCCCCAGCTGGGAAGAAAATATGTGAAGGGGTGATAAAGCCTTGCAAGACATACTTCAGCATTGAATGTCTATAATAGTTTTACATCGTAAGAGATAATAAATGATGAGGTAAGAACTCTGTAATGACCGAGCCACAGAATGAATCAGAGGTAGATTCTGTATGTAAAGGGGCTTGGGGAGTTCTTTAGTATTTTTTGTTTAAGGTTTTTTTCTTTGTATATATGTTCAAGAGCAATAGAAAAAGTTATATCAAAGTCTAAACAGTTCTCAGTGAATGACTCTAAAAAGCACGTCATAGTCACTAGACTTTGTTTTCCCTTAGCAGTGCATGAAGCAATATAATTCTTAGAATCTCCATCTTACTCTGTAGCTAACTCTATGATAGAGGTATGAGCTCTGCCATTCCCATCTCCAGCCTGTAGTCCCCAAATGCATGTTAGTAGCTGAAGAAACAGCACTGTTCTCTGCTCCTTGGTAAGCTTCTTTCTTATGTGAGCATCAAGGCTTCAGAGCATGTCAGGCTTTCTTGGTAATAACTAGTTTTAAATTAATTTTGAATTATGGTGTTTATTAATCCTTTATCTTTGTTGTTCTCCTACTGACTATTGAGGTTTGTGTGTCTTTATCATTGTTAGTCATCTGTGTCTGTTATCAAAAAAATAAAGATGTTTTTCTAACGTCTTCATATTACTTTTCTTAAATTGACTATGTAACCAAATGTGCATTCTGTTTGGAATTTTCCCTGCTTAATATTTTGGTATGATCTGCAAACTTCTTATAATTAACTTTTATTTATTTATTTAAAAACTATCTTTTCCCATTTT
>JAQHUG010000029.1:7007560-7024403 GCA_028555095.1 Dicrostonyx torquatus
GGTGATTGCTCAGGTAGCTAATTGTCTCCCTCATATTCTGCTTGCTTTGGAAGCTGCTTGATTACACTTCCTGTTCATTCCAGTAATATTATTTCCTTTCCCAGGCCTTCAGGGGGGTTGAAGATTAGATAGTAGTAGTTACCTTCCTCTTATGATTCAGCCAACCTTATTTCTGATGCAAGATGTAGACTCTTTAAAATAGATTGTTGATTAAAACATTTGTCATGTGTTCTTGGCTTAATATTGCTTATGTTGGTTGTAATTTAAACTTGATATCTGTTCTTATTGTATATAGTTTTGTATTGTGTTTGGATCACTCTTGTTGAGACAAAAGGGGAGATAATGGGGAACCTTGTTAGCCAACCATCTTAAAGAGGTGGTTTTAGTTAAGGTGTGGCTTCGCTGGGACCCAGGGTAAAACTTGTGCTTCTCCATGTGCACACTCTTTCTGTACCTTTTCCTATGGGACATTGCTGCTCTTGGATTTCTCACTTCCTGTTCCATGAGTTTTCCCCTTATAATAAATAAAATATATTTTTTTTAATCCTTACTTAGCCTGGTTATTTCAGCACTGAGCTTGTAGGAAGGCACTGCCCATGTTCGGCAGAGATCTTCCTCCCCGGCATTATTCCACATCAGTTAAGTAGAAATGTCTTCACAGATGCGCAAGGGGACCTCAGTAGTATGAGACACCTCTTAATCCATGTGTGTACACATACACAGAGAAATGGACAATTCACATGTACTATAGCTATTGAAGAAACTGTATTGCTATTTGTAATCTTTAAATGAAAACAAAACCTTCCTTGCTCATATAGTTTCCCCAAACTTTTAAGGGAAAAAAATGAGTGTCTCTTTTCAGAATCTCTTCTTGAAAATAGAAGACGTACATCTCAGCTTACTTTATGAAGTCACCTTATTTAACCCAATTCCAAAAACCATACACAAAATCTGAAAGTAAAGCTGTTAAGCAGTGTCTGTTATAAACATAGGCACAATAATTCCTAAAGCGTCATTACTAAATTAAATCCAGCAGTACATAAGAATGGGAGGTGTCTCTCCTGGGCTGGTTCAGACGGAATTGAAACCATGTGATCTCATCAAACAGTGTATCTTCAAGTCATCACTAAAAGCAGGAGGAAATTTGTTAGTTAAAGAACAGCTACCAAAATTATATCTACAGTTAACATAGTAAATGAAGAAAAATTTTCTTCCTAAGTTATAAAATAGGACAGAGATATCTTATCCTTGCTTCTCCTGTTGAGTATTGCACTGGAAGTCATAGACATTCCATATGGCAAGGAAAGTAAAGGTAGCAGAAATCTTAGGGGAACGCTATCCAAAAATGATTAAATCTATATAGAAAATTCCAAGAAATCTACAAAAAAAAAAAAAACAAAAGGACCTAGTATTATAGCACAAGTAAACCATTCGGTGTCAATATATAAAAGCCAGTAGTGAACAAGTATAAAATAGCATTCAAAATTGTTATGTTATGTTCTATTTCAATACATCATAGTATGTGTAATTCCATATTTTTATACACCAGTTAAAAGCAAATTTAAACCTTAAAAAAAGGCTTGAGTATACTTCTACCAAGCTATGTGTAAGTTCTCCAAATTAAAAACTGTAGAAAACTGATTTTTGTTTTATAGTGGGTGCCAGGAAACTCTACGATCCTGGCCTGATTGTACAGAGTTAAGATGTTATTTCTCTCAGTGAGCAAAATCCCAAAAACACTCTTTAACATGATTGCGTTTATAAAGTGACTAGATTGATTTAGCCCTGGTTTTAAACACACACTGAGAGAGGGAGAGGGGATGGGGAGAGGAAGATGTGGAAAAAGGAAAATGATCGGATCGGAGCTGGAAGATCTACTGTCAGGTGTTTAGGTTGCCTAGCACTTCTGTGGCCTCCAGGTCAGTATGGTAGAGGTGAAGGGACTGACAAAGTCAGGACCCACAGATGTGACCACTTGACTTTTGACAGGTGCAAATGCAGTTTAATCGCCAGTGGTAATTTGTGGTAAATCCATACAGTGGAATACTTGCTCATTAAAGGTGAAGTCTTCAGACTCCATGGATAAAAGGCAGTTACTATGTTATGCTAAATGGATTTCACGTGCTGTGTAAAGCCACTTAGGTGACATTGTAGAAAAGGCAACAGTATATTCTAAAGTTTTATTTGAGTAGCAAGGTCACGCATGCCATTTGTCCTCCACGTGAAGGCAACATTACATAGTAAATATGATTCCTTGTCCTCCTTAACCTTCAAACTTCTGTACATAATGTTGTGTGGCCCCAGAGGGGTTGTAAACATAGATGTAGACAACAAAACTGAACGGCTGCAAGGTGACATCTGAAGGAAAATATGCCCACAACAGAGTCTCCGATCCCTGCCAGTAGATCCAGGAGCCCACCGTGTCCACCACCTCACCTCCACTTCCCACTCACGAGAAACTGCAGCTGATCCAAAGGTGTTTCTGGAGAATTATATTCATGCAGCCAAATGGCCCAGAAGTGAGGCTTAAAACACCTGGTGACTGTGGGCAAGTCACTAAGGCTCATAAGTTTGTGTCCGTCTTGAAATGGGCTTGCTCAGCTGAACATGGTGTCATAGTCCTGCAGTCCCAGCGCACAGGGAGTCTGAGATAAGGGGATCTCAAATTCCAGGCCAGCTTGAGCAACATAGCAAGGTCCTGTCTCAAAATACAGTTTTGAAATATCCGAGAATGTATCTCAGTCGTTTGAGTACTTGTTTAGAACGTATGATACCCTAGGTTGGATCCCCTGTAAGGGACACTGGGGTGGGTGGTGGGAATCACATAATATTGGTGCTGTTTCTCGCTTATAAATATTTTATGAACCTGAATATCACAATGCAGATCTTCTTGTACATGGTAAAGTGCTTAGTAAATATATCATTAGTGTTTGATATGAAATATAAGAAACGTGTGTGTGTGTGTGTGTGTGTGTGTGTATTGTATCCCACAGCAATCAGAGCAAGCTCACCTCTGGAAACTGCTATTGTTTCTTGTAATTGCATTTCAGTTGGAGCTGCAGTTGTTTCTCTCAGACAGTAGATGCCAGTAGAGCTCTTCTAAAATAAAAGGCAGATCCTCTGAGCACCTCCATAGCAACAGCTTCCTGGTCACATTACCAAGAAAAATATTTCAGAAACTAAATAGTCTACATTCTGCATGGTCTTTCAAACAAAAAGAAACAGTTTTATTTAAATAAAAAAAGAAAAAGTTACAAACATAGTGTTTTTAAGATACTCAGTTTGTGAATTTTACTTTTTTGCTATAATAATTGTATATGTTATGTGTTTTAGTTAAATGAATCTCATTTCTTGTTTGAAATGTGGGACTTCTCTATTTAAGCAACATCAAACATAAGTCTGGCTAAATGTCTGTTAAAAATGAATACGGCTCAGCTGAAATGTTACACTCAGTTGTGTTTGACAAGGAGGCACCGTGGCTGTGGTATCTGGGGAGGCCAGAGAAACAGATTAACAATTGTCAGTGGTGAGGAAAGCAGGGGCACCACGGGTGATTTTGGAAATCGGATTTTGCACTTAATAAGCATGAAAGAATGAAGACAGACTTTGATTGTAGAGCGCTATGAAAAGTCCAGTAATATCACCTCCATTATTACCTTTACATGAATCTCTCAGTACTGTCTAGTCTGTTTATAAATAAGAATATTTTCTAATATCTGGTGGTTTACTTAGACCTTTAGACCTAACAGTAAATGTTTCCCTTACATGTTTATTGATCTTGTAACAATGTACGTTGCACTTTACACATTCAGGTAAGACAACAGGGTCACGGGTTGATAAACAGCCAATATTAATATGAAATGATAAGGGCAGTGGAAACAGGAGAGCAGTTTGCTTTCCTAAGAGTCGTGTAGAAATGCTGTGCTGGCAAGGTGACATTGGCGGTGAGTGTGACAGTGAGTAGAATTCTGTTGGGAGAGCAAGTCAGAGGGATTCAGGAGTTTAATCCGTTTTTTTCTTACTGGTCACTCTCTGCTCTGGATACTTTTAACCACTGCGGCTCCATCCGGTCTTCTGTTCCATGTAAGACAATGTCAGGTGTTAATAAATCACTGGTTGTACACATATGATGATTTTTGGCAAAAGCTACACATTTTTAAAATTAATCATATAGATATTTTTAAAAGTCTTTCCCTTTAATTTTCCCTATTTCCGGTATTTGAACTTCCAAAGGAAAAAAACTACACATTCCTGACACACATGATATCAAAAGGAAAACCCTCAGAACCCTTGCTAAATGCCATCCAGCACCTTTCTCCTGCAGACTGGAGATGGTAGTTTAATTGTTGTAGGTAATGTTTCTAAGATTACTACATCAGAAGATCAAGGATGCAGCAGTCTTCTGAATTAGGAGTTTAGCATGCCTCAACCAATTGGAAGAAATTCTTTTTCTCTGAATGAAAATTTCTTGGTATGGCTGACAGCCAATAAAATTACAACCTATGGTTGCCATATGATTGTCTTCCAAAATTTAAATCTGATTTTTTTTCTTGTTTTTTCCAAATGTTAGTTTTGAAATGTACTATTTATAGACAGGCACATATCCAGAAATAAATTTGATAAGTAAAATTGGTATGCAAAATTTCTGTAATTCCTCTATGTATTAAACTTAAGTGAGTTAGCAACTTTGAGTTCTTTGAAATTAGTTCAGTTTTTTTCTTAGTTATGACATATGTTATCAGTTGTTTTTTGAAAGAGTCTTGTCACATCTAGTCATACCAATTTTGATGAAACATTAACTACTTATAAAGATTCATAAAGTCTGTCTATCTAGGCTGACTTCCTGTAAGCTAACTCTAGCATATTTGGCCTCCGGTTACATTGGGTTGTAGTACATGTTTAACTAGTTTCCCATATTTTGCAAACTACTTTTTACCCTGCTCTGTGAACTTTTATACTTCCTGTGCTCATTCCCATGCATATTCCTATCAGAATCGTAAAAACTTAGAGTATTTCAGCAGCTGTTGCAAGGTTTAAAGTGTGCATCTCTGGCTGAGATGAGGAGTTTGGCAGAGGAAGACTCGGTAGTGTGCTGTTTTATATTAACAGGAAGCAGCCGCGGTGGTTTGCAAACCCTGCAGACAGGAAGTTTAACACATGCACAGCCCTTAGCTTTCTCGATAGGAAGTTGAGCTCCTTCTGGAAACATTCGCAGTGACTTTGAAGTGTAAATGCACGTGAATGGCAGCTCACAAAGAACTGTCCTGCAGCCAGCACACGGGCACATCCACAGCCCTCCAGAAATTGGAAGGCTTTGCTAGCCGGTTGTTTCACAGGCACTCCAGAGGCACCACACATGACCAGAGAGCAGCTCTGGAGAATGACAGCCTTCGGGTCTCTGAGCAGACTGCCTTATGGGACAGATCAAGTAAGTGATTTTTTTTTCACCTATACATTGTAGCTAAAGTGCTTGGGGCTTCAGGATCAGAAGTAGAGAGCGCAGTTTTGTCTGTTGTTTTATGATTGGCAGAAGGACATTTTTCAAGATGATGAGAAATTCCATAAAAACTTAGTAAGTTGAGCTGAATACTGTGTAGTTCATTTTTTAAAATTTTATATGACTTCCTTAAGTCAATTATCAATGATAGAATTGTCAGTGATATTCTTATATAATTTCTAATATATATCACTGTTGCTGTTTTTACTTTTTATTCTGAGGTACAAAAAACAAACAAATATAAACAATGACCGGGTTACTTTTCAATTTCTTTTATTTATAACTAACTTTACATTTCGAATGTTACATTTATTTACAGTTACATTTTATTGGGTTTGTCACCTGTCTCCTAATGCATATGTAAAAATTATTTCAGTTGTTACGGAAAAACCTTCTAAAATAGATTATTAATCTATGTAAAATTGTACATTTGTTACGTGATTGAGATCAAAATCTTTCATGTTTGCATTTTATATCATGCATGAATATTACTATAGGCTAAACAAGTTGCATATTGTATTACATTTCTTCGGAGCATGTTAAAATGTTCAGACTCAGTGTTTCGCTAAATGATTTAGAAGCTTTGATGGCATGCAGTGTAAAGGCTGTCTCTCATTTAAACAGCACTAGGACCTCTGTTCCCACGTTAGCTAGGACCCTTCCTGAGGAGCCCGTCCACCTTGTGGTTAAGGAGAGCAGTTCTTGCCCTGGTTTGGTGTCATTTAATAGAACTAGAATTTGCCTCTTTGTATTCATGGATTCCAAAGCAGTCAAGGAAGAAAACTCATTTTAAAAATAAAAAATTACATGTAGATTGCCCTGGAGAAGTTTAGGCTAAGTTTTACTGTATCAGAATTGTTTTGTAACTCCTTGAAGCTACTCTAGGGAGAAAGAATGTGTTTTTGTATAAAACTATCTTATCTTTAACACAGTCTATTTCTCTTTCTCTTTCTCCCCCCCCCCGTGTGTGTGTGTGTGTGTGTGTGTGTGTAGGGGAGGGGGCGGGAGTGGAGGAGTGAGTTTGGGGGGGTGTTTTTACCTAAGATTTCCTGCCTCAGCTTCCTGAGCGTTATGATTATAAACCTGCACCATCATGCCCAACTTGTCAGAAGATCTCACTACTTCCATTTAATCGTCACTACATAGGAAGTTAGCAGGTGAAGAGTCCCCTGCGCGTCCAGTTCATGGACTGCTGAGAACTGCAGCGGCAGCACAGACTACAGCAGATCTCCACGGCCCTGTGCCTGCTCTGTAAATTGCAGTCTTAGAAACCCTTTTGGAGATATTTTGTTATTTTGTGTTCTTTAAAAGTATTTCTAGTTTCAAACAAGGAACAAAAATCAAGTTTATTTTCTGCCTTTGGAAGGACTGTAATGGAATTTAATCATTGGAGTTATGTTTGCACTTGACTGAAAGGGCTGGAGGTGAATAAGACCTGTATGCTCTCTGTAACAGTTTTAAATGCAGCAATAGAATACAGTCTTGTGACAGACACATGATTTTTTTTTTTAGAAAAACAGACTTTAAAATGCTGGAGTTTTTTTCCCTCTATTGAAAAGAAAAAAACAAATAAGGCGATAGTATCATGGCATACAAATATAATTATGACCAAACGTCATAATTGTAACTCTGTGAATAGTGAGCTTGGGTAAGAAATGGTTAAGGAGCAACTGAAGCTCAGTACATGTTCCTCCACCCTCTTCTCCTTTTCATATCCTCAAAATATCCTAATGGGCACCGCGATTTTACATGTAAGGAGGAACACATAAGTGTAGAAGTCAGAGGGCAACTTGCAGGAGCTGGTTCTTTCTTCCGTCATGTAGGTCCTGAGATTGGACTCAGGTCACCAGGTTCGGGGACAGATGCCTTCCATCTGAGCCATCTCACCTGCACAAGGAAGAACTTTTGACAGTAAGGAGTTTTCAGGCAAAAAGCACTGCTGGAAGCTACTTTTGTGGAGTTCACTGGCAGGGCTTGTTTGAGCAGAGACAGGAAGGCTGGATCTCCTGACACACCGGGAGAGCATTACCCCAGTGTGCTACTGTAAGGAAATACTAAGTGTGGAAGTCACACTTTAAAAATTAAGTTCGTGGACTGTTGAGTAAAGATGGAAGGCTAATTTGGGCAAACATAGTTTTGGTTTTTGAAACAGGTTTTTGTTTTTTGCAAGTTCACTTTAGTCAGTGTAGATTTAAATACTGTAATGAGTAAGAAAATGATTTCAGATATGAATTTCCTCAGTTAGAACTAGGAAACAGGGTTTCTCTGTGGCTTTGGAGCCTGCACTGGAGCTAGCTCTTGTAGACCAGGCTGGTCTCAAACTCACAGAGATCCATCTGCCTCTGCCTCCCGAGTGCTGGGATTAAAGGCATGCGCCACCACCGCCCAGCCCGGTTTTTGTTTTTGTTTGTTTTGTTTTTCATGTGACTCAGGTTGATTCTGGACTCACTGTGTAGCTGGCCGCCAACTTGCTGTAATCCTCCTGCTTTGACCTGAGTGTAATAGTCACACCCCTTTCCTTAGATGACAGGTAACAGGAGGTGGTTAACTTCAGAGTTCCTCTCTTCTCCAGGACATCATTATAGAACGTGAGCTACAGAGTCGTTTCTGTGGGTTTCAGTTTTAACTCTCAAATTAACGTGACTCCTCATTGGCAACTTAACATATGGAATAGCTATTTCCTTGCACACTTAAGTTCAAAGTAACAACACAGGAATTCTGCTTTTTGTCCTGACTCAGAATAAATGGGGTTATTGACATTCATCGACTTGTATTCCTTGAAAATTTGTTGTATTTCTTTTTGAAATCATTTTTGTTGTAATTGCAGTTGTATAAAACTGAAAGTAATAGAAGGGCTGTGTGTTGTGAGCCATTGGTTTCCACCCTTAGCAGTGTCTAAGCTGGAGCATTTTAAAGAGCAGTGTGTTGATCCCGTGAGACTGTTTTCTGTCCTTCCTACCCAAGAAGTGCTTGTCGATTTCTGTAGATTTAAATACTGTAATGAGTAAGAAAATGATTTCGGATATGAATTTCCTCAGTTAGAACTAGATAGCTCAAGGGACTGTAATAGACTAATTTATCACTTTTACCCTTTTGAAGGCTCTTTAAACTCAATTTGTTAGTCCCTCGAGTTTGTGTAAAACTTATAAATTACTTTTTATCTCTTTTCACTCAGCAACCATTTTATGAGCTGATTGATTATAATCAATTTCTACTCATATGAAAAATCTTTTTGAATATGGATTGTATCATAGTTTATAAGCTGTGATTATTAGGGTCGTAGGTATAGCTCAGGGTTAAGAGCACTTGCTGTTCTTGCAGAGGACCTGGCTTCAATTCCCAGCAGCCACATGACAACTCACAACTCCCTGTAATTCCAGTTCCTGGAGATCCAAAGATGTCTTCTGCCTTTCTTAGGAACTAGGCACACATGTGGCACACATACACATACTATAAAAATAAGTCATTTTAAATCTACAATTATAAAGATTTTAAGGAAGATTGGGTGATTTTACCGCCAGAAGCAATGTCACTTAACATGTGACATTAAGCCACACTAACATGCAGAATGTTGGGCTGCAATAGTAGGAGCCAGTGCGAACTCTATTTCTCACCACCCAGTGTCTGTGTGTGCTGCTGGACATGGGGGTAGGCAGTGATGTTCCCATCCCATTAATGTCATTTTGTATGGAGAATCATAATATGACACCTTAGATAAAGAGCCGAAAGAATTTGAAACCTGCAATCCAAAAGTTAATTTGCTTATTCTTCTACAGGGAAGTACATACTTTTCTGTTTGGTCTTTAATTCAAACTAACGCTTCCAAAGCTACAATGAATATGGCAGTTTATAACAGCCAGGCAGTGAATAGTGAGTTCCCTTTTTCCTTTTTGTTTTTTGTTTGTGTTTTGAGCCAGTGTTTTTCTGTGTAGCCTTGGCTGCCATGGAACCCGCTTTGTAGACCAGGCTGGCCTCGAACTCACAGAGATCCTCCTCCTGCCTCTGCTTCCTGAATGCTGGGATTAAAGACATGCACCACCACCGCGTGGCTATGCTCCCCTTCTTAACGGTATTTGTTTGCAGTATTCTGATGGGATTCCCTTTTTGAGTTTCTTCCAATGGTGAGGTTTGTTCATAGGTAATGTTTCTTTCAGGTAACAGCTCTCAACAAGACTGCCAGGGCACTTGTTCCTCCATCTTTCATTCTTATTAGAATGCACGATTCCTTTCTTCTTGTTCTCTTCATCATCCTCTGCTCACTTTTAGTAAGCCTTACAGTGTTGGGGCTGTGTTTCTGTTAATCCTCATGTTATGTCTGTCTGTACAGTTTGATTTTTAACTTCTTGGAGGCATAAGGAGTGTGGGTTCATTCTGACATTGCTACCCTGTTCTCAGTAAATGCTTTATTTATTATATTAGCATTTTATATTTTTTAGACTTATGTTAATAAAATATGTCTAATTTGTTCCATTATGGTTTTTGCAGTTTCTTTGAAAGGTTTATGGGAATTCACTAAAAATACCAAAATACTCACCTGACCCTAGCAAATACTGTATTTCCAGGCCAGGTACTTTCCACTGTTAACTGTGAGTTTTGATCATGATTTTTTTAGTAATAATTCAAGTAATAAATAATTATATTTACATCATTTACAACAATTACATCATATTTCTTTGTATCCAGATGGAGCTGATCTCCCACTCTTCCCTCAAATTCAAATACTCAGCTACTTCTTCCCTTTCTATTAATTCCTTTTCCTAGATGCTTTATACCACTGGAATTATATAGCTTTTAATGTCTGTTTCTGACATCTTTCATCTGTGTTGCAGAATGTGTTAATAGTTGCTTCCTATTTGTTGCAGAATTTGTTGGGTGACAAATTTGCTTTATCTGATCTGTTTTGTGAAAATAAGTATTGTTTCTAGATTTTTGGCTCTTTGGATGATACCATAAACATTTCAAAGCAAGTCTGTGAAGACAGTTCTTTTTTTTTTTTTGTCTGAGTAGGTATATAGGTGTAGAGTGGGAATAAAATAATTGTGTCGTACATTTTCATGCTCTTCAGAAATGGCCAGTGTACTTGCCCACGGTAGCTTCTTCGTGTGTTCCTCGGTCTCATGGAGTATAGGCAGTTGAGGTTTGAACTGGTATTTTGCAGGATGGTGTTAGCTTCTGTGTCCATAATAACTAGTGTATTCTTAGAAGCCATTTGTGTACCTGGTTTGGATACTTGTGTATTTAAATATTTTGTTCACTTTCAAAATTAAATTGCCTTCTTTTTATAAGTCTTAAGAGCCCACTATATATTCTGAATCCAGATTCTTGTGACAGTTTGTAATTTGTAAACCTTTGCTCTCGGTTCTGTCATCTGTGAGGAGGGGAGTTTGTCACTTCAGTCCAGTCAGCGCTGTCCTCCTTCCTTCGCAGATTGTGCCTTTCGTGCCAGACCTTAGGACGTCTTTGGTTTTTTTAATCTGTTCTTCTATAAATCTGTCTATATTTTCAATTCTGTATTTGCTGTGAATTATGGAGAGAGAGAGATTGATTCTGGTTTTTATTACTTCATTTTTTACAAAAACTTTCCTTACTGCATTAAACTATCTTAATTCCTTTGCCAAAACTCACTGATTCTCAAAGTACACGTTCATTTGTAAATCCTCAGCTCTAGGCCAGAGAACTATGCATGTTTGTTTTTGCGCCAGTCACATTGATTTGGTCACAGTGAGTGTAAAGTAAGTTTTGAAATCAAGTAGTGTATTTCCTCTAATTTTGTTCTTTTACCAAAATTATTTTAGCTATTCAAAGGCTTTGTCTTTCCATACAATTTCTGGATCAGCTTGTCAGTTTCTAAAGCAAAGCCTGCTGAAATCTCTGGATACTGTGTGGAAGCTATGGGTGATGTGGGAGGAATTGTCGTCATACAGTGACATGACTCTCCATGTCTTCAAGTGACAGAGTTCATATCTGAGATCTTTATTTCTGCTAATGCTATTGTGAATGAAACTCTTAATTAATTTCACTTTTGGGTTCTTTCCTGGTTTTTTGTAATTATTTTTAGTAGTTTCTTTATAAGTTTAAATTCTCTTCAGATTGGATCATGTTGTCTTCACATAAAGCTTCTTACGTGTGTGAATATCATTAGTATTTCCCTTCATGTCCTTGACCTTACACAGTTTATGCCGATGAGTGCTTTCTGCCCGGTCTTAGGAGGAAGACAGTCGGTCTTTCACTCTCAAGCGTGATGTACGCTGCTGGAATCTTCTCTCCACCCTCTGTCCGAGAAAGGCCCCCCACCCTCGAGTTCTTGGACTACTGCTGCACATGCTGTTAACGTGTTTTATTATTTTTATTAATGAGTTTTCAGTGTGGAACTATCTTGCTCCATGGCCACGGAGTATAATTCCTTCACCAGACCTGCAGGATTTGGGTAGAGATCTTTTCATCAGTGGAGTATACTGATTGGTAGTTCTGTTTAGGTCTGTGCCCAGCTTTACTTTCAGCCCTTAGAAAATGAGTCACAGTGTTCTTTGCTCTAAATTCTGTATAATTCTGAATACTCCGTGTTTGTTAAAAATTGGTGTTATATTTGATAACTTCAGAGTACTTATTCAGGAACCCATTTGGATTTTAGCTTTTAATTATGGAAGAAAAACTTAATTTTTCTGATATTTTTATGTCTATTCATGATTTCTACTCCTTTCTGGGTTAGCTTTTGGTAATTTGTAACTTTTAAATAATTTATCCATTTCATTTATCTTAATTCTGGTAATTTTTGGTTTTTTTTTTTTTTACTAATTTATCTAAGTCATCTTATATGCTTGGCCTGTGTCTTAGTTAGGCTTTCTATTGCTGTGAAGAGACACCGTGACCGTGGCAGTTCTTATAAAGAAGACATTTAATGGGGTAGCTTAGTTTCAGAGATTCATTCCATTGTCATCATAGTGGGACAAGGTGGCATGCAGGAAGACATGGTGCTAGAGAAACTGAGGGTTTTACATCTTGATATGCAGGCAACAGGAAGTGATCAAAGATTCTGGGCATGGCTTGAGCATATATGAGACCTCAAAGTGACGTGCTTCCTCTTACAAGACCATACCTACTCCAGCAAAGTGACGCCTCTTAATAGTGCTACTCCCTTTGGGCCCATTTTCTTATAACCACCATAGTATGAAATTCCCAATAATTTTTTTTTTTTAGTAATCTTGTTTTTCTAGCTTTTGTGATGTTGTTTTTATTCTTTAATTCAGTAATTAGTATTTTTGTCATATTTAAATGTTCCTCAGTCTAGTATTACTATAGTTCTGTATTATTGGTGAAAGTTGCATTTTTCAATCACTTTCAATTTTATTAATCATTTCTTCCATTCGAGCTAAGAAATCAACAAAATGGAAGAAATTATCACTTTTGGACTTGTTAGTCACCCATGATTTTGTATTTTCACAGTTGGTTCACAGTAGGCAACACAGTTCTATGAGACTGTGAGACCTCTTAGACATAGGACACCTGTGGCCAGTATGGATTCCCAGGAGCGTCCCAAAAATGGTTGATGTCATTTCCTTGCTGTACAAAATGTTTCCTTATTTCCCTTGGGATTTCTTTGTCATTCATTGTCCCAGGATTTTAGGATTTCAAAAATCTTTCTGTTGTTGATTCTTTAATTATGCTCTTAAAAATTATTGACTGTATTCATTTAGTGTTTGTGTGTGTGTGTGTGTGTGTGTGTGTGTGTGTGTGTGTGTGAGAGAGAGAGAGAGAGAGAGAGAGAGAGAGAGAGAGAGAGATGTGTGCATGCCATGGCACAGATATGCAAGTTGGGAGACCAACTACTTACTGGGAGTTGTTTCTCTCTCTTTGTGGAACCTGGAAATAGAACTCAGGTCATCAGGCTTGGTGCCAGATGCCTTACCACTCAGCTATCTTGTGAGCCCTTAATAACTTGATAAGAGACTGTATTTTAAAAGGTTGAGTGAGCTTTTTGAATGAATCACCTACTCTGTTGTCTTACATGTGAAGACAGAGCATTTCCATCTACATTGTAAAAGAATTGCACTCTGCTGACTTATGGTGCTGTATTTTATAGCTTGTTTAAGGCATCATGCAAATTTATCCTTGCTCACTTACTGTCTAGTTTTTCTAAGATTTATTAAGAAGAGAGTTTTGAAATCGCCAAGTCTAGTCATGCTTCGCATTGCTGAGTTTCAGTGAGCAGTGAACCACCTCTGTGGCAGTAGCTCCTTTAGATCACGGAGCTGAAGCATTTGTATTGCGTAGTGACTCTGTAGCTGTCCTAATTCTGTAGTTCAATGCATGTGTTTATAGAAATACTGCCATCAACAAATGTCCTGCTCTGACAATTGTGTAAAGGTGCAGCACATGCAATTATAGATCCATGTAATGCTTGGTAAAGAGAGTAAACAGATTTGCTGGCTTACGTGGTTTTGTGCTATACTGTTTATTGTTATCTGTTTATGTGTTAAAAGAGTCTGTTCTGAAGTAGTACACAGGTTACGTGAGCAGCAACCTCGTATAGCTCACACTGCATTTCTGTACGGCGTTATTTTCTCTCGTGTTTGATTCAGTCTCTTATCGCCATGCTCACCATGCACCTTAAACGTACGGATACCTTGCCACTGTTGCCAGTAAGAGACCACATCACCTGACCTGGGAATGAAAGAAGTAACTAAGGACTGCATAGATGGGAAGTCAGTGAGAGTCGTTGCTTGTTAGTTGTGTGTTCCATCTGTTGTGACTGTGATCTTGTGAACAAGAGCAACCAGACAGAAACTATGGAAGCAGTGAAATGAGCGGAGAGTCCAGAAAGGATTCTCTCACATTTATTTCCCTCTCAAAATCACAAGGTTCTTAGCAATCACATTTGCAATGCAGAAAGGAAAGCATGGATTTTGCAGTGATGTTAGATTTTCTGCTAGCTCTGCAAGCATGATTCAGAATTTACTGCAGACTTAAGAGTGACCGTCTGTAGGTGCAGACATGAAGACAACTGAGGCATTAGGGGAACCCCACAGTGAGCTAGCTGTAGAGGGAAATTGTGTGCCAGGCATCTGGTGGAGCAGTAGACTGCACCAGTGGCTTAGGTGTATGGGGGAGGGACTGCTGTCTAGGTAGGTGTGTGAGCACTCCCTGCTGTGTGCACAACAGAATTGTCACAGACACATTCCGTACACTGTACCCCTGCTGTAAACAGCACACAGGTGTACAGTTATTAAATTACCTAATTCTCCTTTCAGTTCTCTCAGCGTCCACATTACGGCGGCTCTTCTGCTCAATACAGATGTGTACTCAGTAGTTACTCCCCAGATACGTTGGTTTTATAATGCATGGTCTGTTGTTTCTCTAATATCAGTGGAATGTTTGCCCAGTATCAGTTTAGACAATAATAGCCAATGTCTTCTGGCTGTTGTGCTGAGGTGTCTTTGCCCCTTTTCCTTTGTTCCTGTTTCTATTTTCAGACTTAAAGTGTCTCTTACAGATGACATTTATGTGGAGGTTGCTTCTTAATCAGGTTGATAATTACTGCTTTTCATTTGTTTCTTTCATTACATTTACTGTAATTGTTGACATGATGGGTTTATATTTTGTTTTATTGATTTCTGCTTTATAGATTTTGTTCCTATTGTTGATCCTATTTTCCCGTTATAATGCCTTCATTTTTATTGAACAAACACAAATTACATCATTTGAAAGCCTTTATTGATCTTTTTAACTGTTAAAATATTTTTTAAATATACTCTTCTTGGTTTTTAATGATATTCTATAACAGTCTTCTTCAGGATATAATTGACATAATTTCTAGTAAAATAGAACAAGTTTGCACTAATATGATAAATTTATTGTCCAAATATAATATTATTTTCATAAAGGTTGCATTTTTACATTTTGTAAACTCATACCTGGCAGGTTTAAGATTTGATACTCAGCATCACACATACACTCACATATGTAAGAAGACTGTGTGTAACCATTATATGTGTCTGTATGCACACATATGTATATATAGATCTTCCTTACTGGTTTGCCATTTCCTGTGTTCTGAGGACTCGGTTGTGCATTTCTGCTTGCAGCACGTGTCCTCTGTTGTATCTCTTACACTTTTGTGGACAGTAGTTTTCCTGGATATACAGTTCTTACTGAGCAGTTGTTTCTTATTTCTCCTAGCATTTATGTGTACCATTTCACTGTCTCCTGGTCACGCTTATTTCTAAAGAGAAGCTAACACTCACTGCATTGCTTTCCCTTGTACCTGAGCACTCGTTTTTCTCTTCCTGCTTTAAATTTTTTTACTTGGTCTTTATTTTTCACTTGACTATGAAGTGTCCAGATACGGGTCTTCCTGTTTGTCCTACTTAGCATTAGCTTAACTATTTGCTTCACATGGTTTATGGACTATGGGTTATTTTTTCTTTCAAATTAGGGCATTTTCAGTCATTTCTTTAAACATTTTTCCAGCCTATTGGATGTGTGTTGGGCCCTCAGTATTAAATAGAGTTCTAAGACTATTTCCTTTTCTTGGTATTGTTTGTATTTCCAACCTATCTTCAGCTCCTGCTTACAGGTTAGATCTTCTCTGCTTCTGAAATGTGATGTCAGTATTATAGTGAGTTTACATTTTTCATATTGACTTACCAAATCTCTACTTTTTGTTTTTCATATTTCTCTTTCTGTATTGAAATTTCCATCTGTTGTATCATTCTCATCAACTCTTTGAACAGTTATCCTTCATTTCATCCAACATTTTACTAAATGTTCGCAAATATTTTCTAAATTGTACATAAATCCCAGTTCTGGGACACTTTCTGTTAACTACTTATTCTTCTCATTATGAATCATATGGGTTTGGGCAAAAATCGAGTCCCTAAAATGAGATATTTGTAGTAGCTCTGTACTTGGCTTAATTTTTTGCTTCAATAATTGGTCTTTTTATTTAAACATCTTTAGTCCAGTTTGTAGATTTGTGTCTTTCATGGTTTGTGTTGCTTGTCTCTGAATTCTGACTTTATGTTATTTACTCTTGGTTTATCTCTTGCCCTGAGTCCCAGAACTCAGTTGAAATATACACTGTCAGAGGTCATGCTGGTGGAGCTGTGCATAGGTGGGCAGCACACGTGTGACCCACAGATGGGCAGCACACGTGTGACCCACAGATGGGCAGCACACGTGTGACCCACAGATGGGCAGCACACGTGTGGCCCACAGATGGGCAGCACACGTGTGGCCCACAGATGGGCAGCACACGTGTGGCCCACAGATGGGCAGCACACGTGTGGTCCACAGATGGGCAGCACACGTGTGGCCCACAGATGGGCAGCACACGTGTGGCCCACAGAT
>JAQHUG010000029.1:7024683-7063217 GCA_028555095.1 Dicrostonyx torquatus
TGTGACCCACAGATGGGCAGCACACGTGTGACCCACAGATGGGCAGCACATGTGTGGTCCATAGAGCTTTACATTTTGGATCTCAAATGGGGGTCATAAAGTCCTGTGCATCCAGGGACTTTTAGAAAGTTTAGCTCCTTTCTGTCTTCTCTCTATTTCTTTCCTAGACCTCTTGCTAGACCATCAGTCTGCTGTCCATTTCTGCCTACAGTTTGCCTCCTCACTGATAGTGTTACATGTGGAGTTTCGGGCCTTCCTCTGACAGGGCCTGTAAGCCTCCCCGGCCAAACTGGAGGGATCTGAGTTGACCAGAGCGCTGTGGTGCCTCCTGCTGTCCCTCAGCTTGTCTGTGCTTCATCTGTACAGAGCAGTGAACCTCCTTTCCAGCACTGTAGTCCAGCTTGCTTGTTTCTTGGGGAAGGCTCCTGACTGAGTGTCCATCAGCACAAGTCCTACCTCTCCTGGCAACTTTAAAGGGATGGGTTCATCTGCTGAACTTCTGCCTCACAGACATGGTTCTCGAGGCCCTGTGGGTCATTAGTGGTACAGACCTTAAGTCTGTGAGATTACCACAATGCACTAGTCATGCTCTCCAGCCTCCCCACTTTGCTGTACAATCTGTCCTCAGAGTCCTGTTTAATGGGAAGAATGTCACACTTGAATAATGATTGCCAGTAAATTTATTGTGTGTTGTCTTTTCTTAAATATTATCTGGTTAATATCAGATACTTAATGCTGAATTTAATGGAAATTTACAAATGTTATTCCCTGATTTTCCTTTATAGAAGCAGGTTATGTATAGCTTTACGTTATGCCTTTAAACATTACAAAATGTTTAAATGGTTAACATTTGTGCTGCAGTATAGCTTTTGGCTCATGAAAAATGAAAGCTGTCAGCGATCTGGGCAATAAGATTCATCGCCAATAGTCACTAGCAACAGCACAGAGCACTTTAATCACAGTGAGATCCGCAGCTCGCAGTAAGAGCCGCTGTAATGAAAGGCGTCTAGGTGCAATCATTCTGCCGTTCGCTCCTCACCGGATTCAACATGGGATTGTGTGAGTATTGGAAGAAAAAAATCTTAAAAATATCTTTGAAAGGTGTATAAAAAGGGTAGTTCCGTGTTTAAATGTATAGAATGTTGTAGTTTTGAGATCATGTTGCCCTAAAATAAAAAAGCATTTTGTTTTGGTTGATTGAAGCTTTAGGAAAGCTACCTCTTGGTTAGAGGAAACCGATAATGCTGGTCTAATGTTGCCGTGGTAACAACTTGTGCTGTTACAATTGAGAATATCATATACATTCTGGTTCACATTTTCCTCCTGCCATTTTGAGTGATTCTGGAGGTATATGAAGGAAGCTAGGATAGTAAGCTTGGGAGGGGAAAAAAAACGCTAAACCTGATTACATAAAACATCTTTGGCATTATTCTGTTATGTAGGGGTACCTCCTACTGGGCATTTAGGCTTTGCTTGTGGGGGCTTTTCTTTTTAAAACAAAAGAGAGCTCTTGGTGTTCTGCTGCCTGCTCCAGGGCTTGTGTTTACACCATTGGCTCTGCCTCCGGAGATTAGCATAACTCCCATTGCTGCTGGGCTGTTGTTCTGAGCAATATGCTCTGGAGAGGTTGGCTGTCATCATGAATGGTGAGTATGGTCTCGCAGACTCTTCGGATATATATATATATATTTTTTTTTAAAAAAATGTTTAACTGCAAGAAGAAAAGGTATTTATGTGGAGATGGTTATAAAAGCCAGAGCTGTGGTAAATGACGCTTGTGTCGATGCTTTTAAAGTAGGCATTATTGTAGAGTGCCGTTGAAAGCCATTAAGAACTATAAACAATAACAGTGTTGATAGCCCCAGCACTCCATTTCTGATTGTCTTCATGGTTCCATTTCTTGTATTCTCTAGCAGTGCTGTTGTTGACTGTGTTGTGTTGTAAATTAATAAGTAGAAGACCCATGCAGTACAAAGAGGTTTTTATTTTAGTATATGGTGCTCGAGATAATCATATTTAACTTGACTTTAATTAGTTTTGTTATCCAAATACTATTTTTTGTTGGCTTCTTTGGGTCTCTATTTTTAAATTCTAATCCTGAAAATAAGATGCTGCCAAAATTTTATAGATTTTGGGGGGGTTGCTTTTAATTATAATTGATTTAGAACAGTGAATTAAGGATAAAATAAATAAATATGTTTTGATTCTGGAGGCTTTGTTAAAATATTTTGGGAAAATTATTTATGAGACTAAATACATTTGTGAAAATGAATCTTTTGCTATGATTATTCATTTTTCTAAGCATGTCCAAAAGTGCTTTTATTTATTTTTTTCGAGAAAATCTGCTGTCGGATATACTGCAGCTTATCACAGAGCAGGGGCTGTTCACTTCAAGCAAACCTGCAGCTAAAAATAGACATGCTGCTGTCAGGGGGTGTTTGCTCAGAGCATCGCTCCAGCATCTCTGCTGAGTGGAGAGACTGGGCCAGTGACACTTAGGGATAACAGGTTCACACTTAAGACATCTGGATCAGAGAGATTTGGGATTTTATGGTATAGTGAAGAAATTCAAAGCCAAAGAACCTTTCTTCCATAAGTAGTGATGACTTCATTGTAGCCAGGAAACACTCCTTATCCTGCTGCAATACCACTGTTCATGCTACAGAGTGCGTTCAATACAGACGGGGCTGTTTTATATGTAAAATGTTAAGACTCGACTGGACAGTCATGTTCTTGTTTCCAGAGTAGCTATTTCTGATCTAACCCTTGAAATTTGGGCTGATACTGTGAAATCAGTATGTTGACTTTTCTTAGGATTTCTACAAATATGAAACTGCATAGACCTGGTTATCTTGCTTTCTATTTAGCTGAACAAAGCTATGTTTCCTTTGAAAGCATGCACATAACCTTAGCATCTTTAGCAGCCACTGTAGTGTTGTGGGGATCTTACAGCCGGATGTGTTCAGCTGAAGACCTTGCTGCTGCTCCTTGCTTTTTTATTTTTCTTTCAAGAAAGCTATGGGTTGAAGTGGTTCATGTGTGTGATCTTGTGTGTGACCTCACAGCCTGTGTGTGACCTCACAGCCTTCTCTACTCCACCAAGTGTGGACTAGCAAATGGACATTGGCTTTTTCAAGAATGTTCAGTCTCAAATAATTTTACTCTTGCTGTGACTGAATGCTCTAGTCATTTCAAAATACAGAAAAATACAAGAGAATGTGGCTTCATTAGAGAAAATAGTCAAATATTGGGCCTTTTTTGTCTGAGTCTGGAATTACAATGTGATGTTTGTGTGTGTGGTACCCACACAGACCTATGTTTATGGAAAGAGCTGTAAAACTATTCTTTTCTACTTCCGGATGATTAGATATTCATCTTCTCTGGAAATCTGTCTTTGGCCCTCTCAGTGCTATGTTTTCTGAGTGATCTCATCTGTGCCTACGCCTCTGTCACTACCTGAAACGTCCATTCCAAGAGTCTGTTCTCTTTCTCTTAAGGTCTGACTGTTCCATCATCTTGGGTCCACACTTCTGTTAATGACCCCACAACTCCTATGGGAAATAAAAGCCAGAATCTTGGGGTTGTGTATAACTAACTCCTCACCCCTAGCTGTGTGTTTGATCATTTAGTTCTGTTGATTGTACATCAGGGCTTCTCCAGGCACAGTATCACCAGGAAGGCCTTCGGCGCTGGTCATTCCATCTCTCCTGCCAGCACCATTTTCTGACTAATTTGCTGTCTCCTCCCAAGCTTCCAGTGTCATGTCTCTTCAGATGACTCTCCACACTGATTTTTAAATTGAAATAAGTCCATTTCTTAACCAAATGTGAAACTTGAAATTCTGTAATTGCCACAGAACTAGAGATTAAACTCTGTAGTAGGCCAGGAGAGATCCACAGCCTTCCCTCCTGGCCGCTGCATATGAGTACCGATGAGGAATGCTCTTCCATATTTATGTTCTTTGTAGAAATAGTGAGGCTCACCCTATGCAGTATCTCCATTATGAACTCGACAGTGATGTTTCTGTACCTTCCAAGCAAATGTATGATGTGTAACAATATTTTTTAAAAAGGAAATTATAAATTTACCTGTGAGTTCCTGATCTGGAACTCCTAAGTGAAAGCCTTCCTTTGGCCATATGTGTGCTTCTAATGGTTATCCCAGTGTCCCAAGTGAATCAAGGAAGCGAACTTAGAAGGCTAAGTGAATGACCAAATAATATTCATTAGTTATGAATCTGAGCACTTGTGTTCTATTACCAGGGAAAATATCAGCTGTATGAGCTGTTTCAGAAAACACAGTAATCACAGTGTTCATATGTCCATCTTGAGACATGGAGACAGAAATGATGTAGAGACTAAATTGTACTTATCTACTCTTTCATCTCTCTGGCATTCAAAACTGCCTGTAAATGTAAAAAGAGCCTTTACTGTTGTCTTTTACGTGTTTTTTCATTTGGTGAAGATTTTCTCTTATTAAGCAAATTTAGTGAAGAAATTCTAAAGGAATTCTCCCAAAATTCTGTTGAGTTCCATAAAGCCCTTTGACTAGGAGACGTAGAGCCTTCTCGGGCAGAAGTGTACACAGACACAGGTGTTGTCAGGGTGCTGAGGTGCTGAGTTCTAGGCAAAGGTGACGAAGCTTTGACCAGGACCAGCAGTGGGATGAAGGAGCCTGGATCACAACACCTTTCTCGGTTTTCTTCTAAGATCACATGACTTTGACTTTCTCTGGGTCTGATATTGTAGCATCACAGTATGTAACACAGGTTTCTGTGCTGTTGTGAAAGATGGAGCTTAGTCATCTGTCAGGTGTATGCTGGCTCACGTAACCTACAACGGTGAAGAACAGGAGGGGGCTTGGTTACAACTCGATGAGGGAAGCCAGCACTGGTGTTCTGCTCACAGTAGGGGGCAAGAGATGATGATTCTGCATTTTGTTAATTCAGTGGAGAAAGTTTCTTATGCTCTCACTGCAAAAATAAGGCATTTGAGGAAACAGATATGCTCCCCCTGGGTTGCACTATACAGTGTATCCATAGAAACATCATATGCACACAGTAAATATGCACAGATCTTATGTGTCCACACAGAAAGCTTCTAGGTGAGCTTGCATCTTGGTCTAACTTAATTGAGTGTGAATCTGAAGAAGAAAGCTTGATCTTCTGTGGCTCCCAGAAATGCTACAGACCCAAACAGGAATAAGCAGCTGGTTAATTTCTTTTTCTTATATTTGACTGAAAACGTAAGACCAAAACTATGAAAGTCGTTCTGCAGTTGAGGAAAGGCAGTTTCCCAGAAACGGCCTAGACCAGATGTTGGTCACCCTCTAAAGTCTGTCTTACTCTGGAGTATCTGTCTCCAAGAAAGAGAAACAACCATTCACCTTTACTGTCTTCCCAGGATGAGGCTTGTGGGAAAAGCTACCCTTTGCTTTGGCTCACAAGCAGCTCTCTTAGGACAGCCAAGAATTCATTAGGTCATTGCAAAAGGAAAAGATGGCCTTTGTTTTCCTAGTATGACAGGGTTTTCTGTTGATGTGCCTGGCATCAGTAACCAGCAAGTACCCTGTAGTCCTGAATACTTACACACTTCCTTCATGTTGTTGTATGAGTGTTTTTACCTTATGTATGCACTACACGCGTACAGAGACCATGGGAATTCTTTGGATCTCCTGGACTTGGACTTTTAGATGGTTATAAGCCTCCGAACTGAACCTGGGTCCTCTGCAAGAGCAGTCAGCCAGTGCTCTTAACTGCTGAGCCATCTCTCCAGCTCCTACAACCACAGAAAGTTGCTGGATTATTTAATAATGTATGTCATACAGACAAAAATATCCAAGAACCTAATTCTAATAGCACCTACAATAGGAGGTGAGAAAAAATTTAAAAAAAAAAAAAACAGATACCTTATTTTAGATCATGTGTGAAGATTTCAAAAGCTTACCATCATTTATGGATAAACAAGCAAAGTAACAATTTGGAGCCTAATAAAAGGGGCAATACACGATTAAAGGATAAAATCACAGCCTTCAAGAGAAAAGAATGAACTTATATTTAGAAATATTTGTTAAAAAAATAAAACGTAGAGAGAGCATCTAAACTAATTCTTCAGTGTTTTAAATGAATACGAAATAGGACATAAAACCCAGAGGGGCTGGAGAGATGACTCAGCAGTTATGAGCCTTGGCTGCTCAACTGTAAGTACTTGAGTTTAAGTCCCACACCCACATCAGGGAGCATATGATGTCACCTGTGACTCCAGGTCCGAAAGCACACTTAGGTGTGCATGTACTCACACGTACACACTGATATTTGCACACACATTCATAATAAGATGAATCTTTTAAGAAAACAACAGAAGACTAGGATGAAAAGAAGAGGCTAAAATCAGGCACAGGTAGAAAAGCAGCATCTTGTTGTGATACGGAAAGATTATAAGAAAATGCACCTGGTTCTTGGAAGGTAGCCTGCAGGCTGCATTAGACCAGGGCATCCCATGACTGGCCGTGGTCGGAAAGTGAGTTAACTAGTTTGATTAGTCCTTCCAGGATGTGAAGGACATGAGCAAGATAAAGTTTCTGGTTGTTCAGACTGGGGAGCCTGCTCCATGGGTAAGAGATCTGTGTAAGCATGAGGGAGGCCTGAGCTTGGAATCCAGGACCCACATAAAAGCTCAGCATGGCTTCACGTGCCTGTAACCCCAATACCTAGGGTGGAAACAGGTGGCCAGCCATTAGAGCCAAGACAGCTTCCTTGTGGTTCAGACAGTAACTCTGTCTCAAAGCAATAAGATGGGGGTAGGGATCTGCACAGGCATCTACACTCACGCTCACACACATGTGCATGTACCGCACACATGGACATCCAAAAATGAATGTAAATGCATGAAACTTTCAGATGGGAGCCAGGTGTGATGGTGCAGTCAGCAGCCTAGGCTTGGGAGTGGGAGGCAAGTCTCGGTTCTGCAGCCAGATACTGCCTCAAAATATACAGCGCAGCAACTGGTGCAGCAAAAATGAGAGCCTATGAACAAGAACACCTATGAGATGATGAACTCTGTGTTAGATAAAAGCAGGTCATTCTGCAGTAGTGACAGTAGAATGAACAGGTTTTGTTGGTGGTGGTTGTTTTTAATTAATTAAACAAACAGGCTTTTTGTTTTGGTTACAGGGACCACTTACCACCACCACGCTTCACACATAGCACATAAGGAAACATCTTTAAGAAAACCCCCTCTGCCAGGCAGAAGCTGTCATTGTGCTGTGATAAATTAGCAAAGACCCCAGCACCATGCACTTGCTGGTGGCAGTTTTGAATTTTAAGGGAAACAAATTGATCTTCCAATATCTAGGTCTTTACATCTTAAACTCTCGTGTGAAGCTTTTCCAGTGAGGAAAAACACACAAACAAAACAACAACAAAACCACATGACTTAGAGCTTCTTCTAAGGGGAAAAAAATGAAGATCCGGTACCTTAGAATGCTGAAGACTCTGTAACAAGCATCCCTTAAGTAAATTCTAAATTCACAAGAATTAAAAGGGGGCTGGAGAAATGGCTCAGGATAAGAGCATTGCCTGCTCTTCCAAAGGTCCTGAGTTCAATTCCCAGCAACCACATGGTGGCTCACAACCATCTGTAATGAGGTCTGGTGCCCTCTTCTGGCATGCAGGCATACACACAAATACAGAATATTGTATACATGATAAATAAATAAATATTAAAGAAAATAAATAAAACAAAAAACCTATCTCGTCTCATTATATGTACCAATCCCAGTTCCCACTCCCTCCCCACTACTCAGAGAGAGTAAGGCTTCCCGTGGGGAGTCAACAAAGTTTAGCACATTGCTTTGAGGGAGGACCAAGGCCCTCCCCACTATATCTAGACTGAGCAAGGTATCCCTCCAAAGAGAATGGGTTCCAAAAAACTAGTACAAGCAGTAGGGATAAATCCTGGTCTCACTGCCAGTGGCTCTACAGTCCACCCCAGCCATACAATTGTGACTCACATTCAGAGGGACTAGTTTGGTCCTGTGCTGCTTCCCTCGCTATCAGGCCAGAGTTGGTAGTCTCCTATTATTAGCTCAGGTAAGCTGTTTCAGTGCGTATCCCCATCATGATCTTGACCTCTTTGCTCGTCTTCTCATTCCTCCCACTCTTTATACCTTGTTGTCCAAAGGGCTTTCTTCCTTTTTCTTTCTTTTTTTTTGGGGGGGGGGTAGGGGGAGGAGGTGGTAAGACAGAGCCACAATATATAGGTCTGGCTATCCCTGAACTCACTATGTAGTCCACCTTGGCCTCAGACTCACAGAGATCCACTTCCTGAGTGCAGGGATTAAAGGTTTGCTCCGCTATGGCCAGCTGAGGGCTTTTCTGTTAAATGTCCACTACGTCCAGCTGAGGACTCTCCTGTTAAAGGTCCTCACAAAAGAGAAACCAAGTTCTTATATCTGTGCAGCGTGGGATTGTACGATCAGGACCCTGGAAGGATCTCCCAGTGCAGTGTAAGCTAGGAAACCGACTGTCGGCAAGACAGAGGAAGCTCACGTCTGGGCTTGAGTGCCTGGTTAGGGTGGGATGTTTGTGTGCTCACTCATGTGGTAGGGGTGAGGGGTGTGTGTTCGTTCATGTGGAATGCCTCTTTTAAGCAGTCAGCATCAGCTGCTACCCCTCTAGGCGGCTTCAGGAGTTAATGTATATTAATTTTGTGGCCTATGGAGCTGCTAATAAAACACACTGTTGGGACAAATCCAGGCTAGTAACACATTGATCCCAGCAGAAACGGGCGCAGAGCCTCCGTTAAGACAAGCCTTGACGTTTCCTGCAGGTAAAGCATCAGTCAAGTTTCTGTTCACCATCCTAGAGCAAATCCCCGCACTTGTGAGGGTCTTCTTAAGAGTGTCATGTTGTAAGATCTCAGAGACCAGAATCTTTGTGCGGTTCCCCACGTAACATAGATGACAAGCAGGATGAAAATCATACATGCCTCTGAGTCTCAGAATGCATAAGGCAAAACTGGCCTATTTGGGAGAAATTATAAAATATAAAATGTCTAAATTATATAGAGATTTCTTACTTAGTAATCACAGAATAAGCCAATATAAAGAATGCTTATAAAATCGATTCTATAATTAAGCATATTCAACAAATTCCAAAGACGTGAGCTATATTTATTTATTTACTTACTCACAGTCTTGGACATGGAGTAATCAAGTTCAGTCAATAATTGCTCTTTTACAAACACAAGTGTGCTTACTTACTGATTTACAAAATTCCAATATTTCAGGGGCCAAGAAATAACATATAAATTAAAATTCAACTATATATTGAAATTTATGGAGTGTAGCCAAAGTGGATTTTGAGATGCATCTTCAGACAGACTGTGAAGTGTTCAGAAAAGAGCTACACAAGCCAGTGAGTTTGTGAAAGCCCAGCATAGCTAAAGAGCCCAGGAGAAATGAGGGACAAACTTGAGTGGAAGGCATAGAACAGAAAATACAGATAAGAGCTATATCTTTTGATGGAAAACATTTTTAGTTAGTTATTTTACATCCCAGCTGAAGTTCCCCTCCCTCCTCTCCTCTGATTCCCTTCTCCCCTCCCTCTCCTCGCTTCCATTCCTTCTCCTGTTTCTTTCTATTCAGAAAGGGGCAGACCTTCGTGAATATGAACAAAACATGGCAAATCAACTTGTGGCATGGCTAAGCACCTCCCCTTGTATTTAATCTGGGCAAGGCAATCCATATGAGGAATAGATTCCCAAGAGCCAGCCAAAGTGTTAGGGACAGCCCCTGCTTGTTCAAACCATTTTTAAAGAACAGATTAAAACTGTACCCATTTATTAAGCTGATCATGGGCGTGTATGTCTGTAATCCCAACGTTGGATGGACTGAAACAGGAGGATTGGCCTGTGTTCAAGCCCATCTGAGCCATAGCAGGTAGCAGTCTAGCCATGGGACAGAGTGAGGCCCTGTCAAAAGAAGACAAAACTAGATTAAAATTTTAAAATGTTTCAGTTCAGTAAAGACTCCAGAGACTAAAGAAGGAACCTTGAACTCAGTTCGTCCCTGTGTAGATGTTTATAGAATGAGAGTGTGTCCAACAGCCTTGCCACACTGTGGATCCTAAGATGACAGTGAGGAGTAAGCAACGATATGTCACCTATGAATAACGACAGTTCTGGCCTTAACCTTTTTCTTGTCTCAGTGTTATTTTAGCTAACAGTACAATGCTAGAGAAGCAGCGGGAGTGGCATCTTCCCCTGTTCCTCACTTCAGAAAGAATACTCACAGGTGCATGCTCCTTGCTTTCTCTAAAGACTATTCAGTGGGACAAGTGAATTTTACGCCTTTTATACACAATCTCCTCAGCCTGAGAGGTCCTCTTCCAGCCTTGCCTGTCGGAGCAGCTCTGTCCCTCAAGACTCAGCACAGATGTGTCCCCATGGTGCTTCACCAGGAGCCCTTGGCATACTTAACAGCACTTGTACTTTTTCCTCAAGGCAGGGTTTCTCTGTGTAACAGTCCTTGCTGACCTGGAACTCACTTTGTAGACCAGATTGGCCTTGAACTCACAGAGATCCACCTGCTTCTCTGCCTCCCAAGTGCTGGAATCAAAGGAGGGTGTCACCATGCCAAGTCACCTGTAATTTTAAGGAAAATTAACATGAAACAAATTTTGGTATCAAATAGTAGTTTTTAGTTTCATTTATTTATACTTTGAATTGTATTATTTGATTATATGCAGTCAAATAAATGAGTCTTTACATTAACATTTTTTTATACAAATATTCTAGAAAATGTGTATAAGTGACTTTATTCGGTGTGTTTTAATCACTATTTATTTTATTTTATTTTTTTTGTACACAAGCTTCCTGTTCTTCAGACATATCTGGTAGGCAACTCTTTTTTTAATAAAGCAAGTGTTTACTTTAAAACTTTCTATTCATTTGTTTGTAAATTTTTATTATTCTCAGTTTGATTTTATTATTTTGACTTAATAAAATATTTTTGTAATGGAGAAAACTATTTGATTAATTTTATGTTGGATTTTTATAAGATCATCATCTAGGTGTTGTTGTCCTTGTGTGATGTTTTACAGATAATGAATAGAGCTCTATGAAGCAGAAGGGTGTAGTAGAAGGCAGAAGACATGGGCTGTGTATCACTTAGGGTTAAGATGAGTGGCTTTTGAAAAGATACAGTGATAGAGATTTTGAGTGAAACAATTAATGTTGTAGTTATACATTTGTCCCAGGAAGTTTATATTTTGTTGGTTGTGTTTTCTAATACATTTGGATTGAAAGTGGTCCTTGCATTGTGTGAGGTGTGATGAGGAGATGTGTCTCCTTAGAGACTCCAGAGTTCTGTAGCAGCGTTGCCGCGTATCCTGCACATGAGATGCTCATGATCACACCCAGCAGTTAGACCTTGGCCCAGTGTGACTCACAGTGTGTCATGATAGATAAGCAACTCTCAATCTAACAACACCGTGTGAATTTGTTCATTGTCACCATTGAAATATTCTCGTTTATTGTAGAGCTACGTGAATTGCATAGGTAAAATTACACCATACTTGAAGTTTTAGTTAAATTTCCTGATTAAAAAGAGCTTTAATCTGACTTTCAAGTTGTGACTTGTTTTCAAGTAATGTATGAAAACATCAGTGTGGTGGAGAAGAGTGATAAGAAATGAGAATTTCTCTGTGTGTGTGGAAATGCAGGAGACCTGCCTCTTGCTGTGTCTTTCTTCATTCCTTGGCCGGGTGAACACCGCGAACATTCCCTGGGTCAGCTTATAGACCCCTTCGCTCTGTTCTTCTAGAGTGCAACATGGCAGACCAGAAATGACCGAAACTGAAGAGAAAATAATTTCATTTGTATAATAAGTAAAATTGTGAATGAATAAATTGGATTTTTTGGTGTGCCCTCTTTTGTATCTAGTTGGCTCCATTTTTAAACAACACAGAACAAAATGCTCCTGCAGAAACCCCTACCTTGAAGGCTTTTCTAAGCATAGTTGTTAGACTCTGAAGCTTTGCTGACGGCCCTGTGACCCCAGAGCTAGAGTCGCTGTTCTTGTTAGGTTCCAGGTTCCAAACCCACACCAGCCTATTGCACTGCTGCAAATGCTTAGGTGTCTGGACGGACTATATATAGAGCAGAAGAAAACTGAGATTTGAGAAACTCACAGTGCATTGAATTGAATGGGTTACAGGGTGTGTGAGTCTGCCTGTCTTCCCTAGCTCTTGTTCTGTTACCTACTAATATGTCAGTGGGGAGCAATTTTGAAAATACCCATAGAAAAGCAGTTAGAAGTTAAAGCCACCCATATCTGAAATATAAAATCAGCCCATGGCAAATACATGAGGTTCTGGATTGTCTGTTGTTTAAAGATATAAAGTATTTTATTTTATCACTTTTAGCTTGTCATAGGGCAGCTATTTTATAGAGAGTTGATTATATTTTTCTTTGCATCTAAATAGTGCATATACACAATAGAGAGTCCATATTTATACGTATTGTATATGACAAAAGCATGTTTCAGGAATGGAGTCTTCATGGTATTTAATAATGTTGTAATTAATGCATCCTTAATTCTAAAGGGAAATGCCTTTATGTGTTACGATGTTACTGAAACAACATTTTTACCAGCGCATATTGTAAATATTGATAATGGCTTTCCCATAAAACTTCTCTGTGCTGTTTACTTCCTCCAGCATGCCTTGTCAGTGAACTCAGAATACTGATGAATATGAAGAGTATTTCATAACACTTGTACAGCATCAGATCAGTTAAGAATACTGAGTAGCTCAGAAATCTTTCTCATAGCTCATCACCAAGAAAGAAGGAGTTGTCCAGCTGTAATCTTTGTCTCCTACTTCTACCTCTCCCGGTGACCAACCACGCTTGTTTATCTTCAAATCTGCACACTGTAACATGACAGGAGCCCGCAGGACAAGCAAGGTTCTCTGTCTGAACCCCACACAGCAATCTGGAGAGTTTACACCATAACTTACACAAGCTCTCTATATATATATGAGAACTAAAGTATTTTTCAGAAGAAATTAGAGATATATTTTCAGAATCACTAATTGTGGTGTGGTTTCTCAGGAGCCACATTTTATCTTCCAACATTTTTTTTTTAATTTAGCTTACAGCCATCTTTTCCAAGTCATGACCATGTGCAGGCATCTGTAGTCCATGGGAAAAAACAGACAAACAACAACAAAAAAAAACCTTATAGAGCCAGCTTTCTTGCGCCTAGGATGAAGCTCAGTGGTGGAAGATCGGTCAACTATATGCTCCTGGGTTGGAATCCTGGAGCTCAAATAAATCAAAGCAGCCCTCTTCAGCTGCAGCCAGTATACTGACTGTCCAATGTAAAATATTTTATTTTGTCAATTTTCATTTTTCATATATACATATATATGTGTAAACTACCTTATTGAAAACTAACTATATTAGTCTTTGCATCTAAATAGTGCACATACATACATACATACTAGAGATACATACATACTAGAAATACAAAGATGACACCGTGATCCAAAACCTCCTGACTTTCCCAGTCCTAAACTGAATTGGGTCACGTGTTGATTAGGCACAACTGTTGGTACATGACGATCCTAACTTTGCAAGTTAATTTTCTCTAATTTTTCCAGTAGATGTTTTGGAAATACTGTGTAGTACAGTTCTTAGAAAGTAGTAAACTGATCCTCCCAGAAATGCAGAAGCCAGTGTTCCTTTAAAACAGCCATCTGCCGTTGACGCTTGTCATCATCATGATGTTGAGATGGCAAGACAGATGCCAAGCATCATTTTGGTCTGTGCTGGGCGGGGCGGGCCAAAGGTACACTGTAGAAAAGGTGTTGTCTTTTGTTTTGATTGCTTGTTTTCTTGAGACGGAGTCCTCTTCCAGTAGACTAGGTTTTCTGGGGCTCACTGTGCAGCCCAGGCTGTCTGAACACACACTGCAGCTACCTCAGCCTCCCGCATGCCAGGATCACAGACCTGACCCACCATGTCTAGCATGCTTGCGGCTCTGGTCCAGGCCATTCAGTGTTTCTGAAGTCGTCCCCAGCATCTTACTGTTTCTGTGACTGTCAGTTCTTCTCTATCCTTTGCTTCTGCATAAAGTCAGACAGGGAAATGTCAGGAATCTGCTGAATGAAAGAGAAATAGCAAAGGGATCTTGTATAATCTGACTGTATTTTCATTTTCACATAAAACATAAGAAGATATCAAATTTTTACAATGTTCAAGAGTATTTATTTCTAAAACACGGGAGTCTGTTTTCCAGCAGAAGCCCTTGTTAGTGAGGCTGTGAGAGGCGGGTGTAAATGGATTCTCTTAAGTGACTCGGTACAAGCACAGCTGTCATTAGCCATTGTCTTAACACTGGCTTTTGTTTGGCTTTATTTTAATGTAAATTTTAAATCAGACATTCAGTTTAATTTTCTCTACAAGTTCAGAGCTAGTTTTTGAAGTAGTTTGTGTTGCTGTGGCGTTTTGTTCCGTTTGGGTTTATGGGTTTGAGGATCTGTCAGTCTGTGGTTTCTCCTTTGCTCTCTGCTGGTAGAGACCACAGCTCTGATGCACAAATCCTGTATCTGGAACTGCCCTTCACCACAGCCAGCTGTTCTCGGAACGCCGTAGACCAGGACTTGTGTTTCAGCTCTGTTCGTACCCTTCCGGCTTATTCACAGGCAGGATTTGCCCGCAATTGGTATTTTCTACACGACTTTCAGATATGTTTCCTGGGACATTGTTGTTATTGGGCTTGAAGCTGCCAGAGTGGTCCCTATGTAGAGCAATACTCAGGCTCCTAGACATTGGAGAGTCTTGATAGCTCCATGTGATGTCACATTGGTGGACCCCTGTCCTTACAACAGTTGCTCACATAAGGATACTTATATCCATATACCACACGTCATCTGTCTTCTTTAATGTGAGATAAGCAGTCTTTCAAAACACCGTCCATTTCTCTTTTTTCCGCAGTGAAAGAATTCCTAGCCAAAGCCAAAGAAGACTTTCTGCGGAGATGGGAGAGCCCTCCCCCGGTAAGGAGCCACCCGTGCGAAGTCAAGTCACAATGCGGCCTTCATTTATTGCTGCTCCACAAAGTTTAGTTTTTAAGTGTTGTTAGGAAGCATATACTATGGTGGAAATTCCACCCTAATGCAGTGATGTCATCGATTAATTGATTACAGATACCGCCATAGAAGAAGCAAGCGCTTCTTATAGAATCTCTAAAGGGCAGATGGCTGGTTGCTGTCACTGTGTTTCATGGAACATGCCTGAGATTTTGAGTGTAGGGTCTCATGTATCCTAGGCAAGTTCACCACCACCAAGCTATTTGCCAAGACTGTTGTTAAGTTTTGATACTAATTCCAAATTGCTATGATACAAGCTCAATATTTTCTGAAATACTAATTTTTAGTTATGTAAGTTGTCACTGGAAATATTAGAAAGGGGGCAAGAGAGGAGGCGTTCTTTTATAATATGAAGGAAAGCAATGGTTAAACATAAAAAGATGTTCTGTTGGGCACTGTTCCCACTACTTGAGGGTGACTATATTAGCCATTGCAACCCACCTGTTTTAGTAAAAATAAAAAATTAGATGTAAAACCACGAGGTTAATTCAATCAGAATTACGAAGAATTTTTTCTTCTTTGGTAAGAGTTCCCACAAATGTGAAATGAACAGAGTCATAGAATTTTATAAGCAAATGTAATCTTGCTTTTCTTCTGTAACGACATAACAAGACACTAGGATGTATCTCTGGTGGATGCATTTGCTTTACTGTGAGGATTACATTACTGTGGTGCTCTCCGCTGCTGTCCGGATCTGTCCATACAAAGAGTCATACCTCAGCAGGGTTTGCACAAGCTAAACACTGCAGATTGAGCCTTGGAAATACTTTTCTGAGGTTTTCATGAGAATCTTCATAATGAAACCTATTAAGCAGATGGGTCAGCAATTACTACTTGTTGCTAGTACATGATTTGTTCCCAGTAATTTTCGTTTTGTTGTGGCAGGAACAAATTGAGTGGATTGATGCCTCTAATTCTTTGCTTCTGTGCACTAGTCAAAGCCAGACAAAGATGTCTGCTTATAACAAAACAGCTACTCAAGGGAGAGAAGGATCTGGCCATTGTTCTGAGACATTAGCTTTGGTTCTTTGCGGAGTGAAGACTCTCCTCTCCTTCCTGTTTTAGGTAATGCTAGGTTATTACAGCATCAGGGAGAAAGCCTGAGAAAGTTCTGAGGACACTGCCTAGTTCCATGGCTGTTCCCAACTCCTAAATTGTTCACGAGTTTTACAGCCATGTAGTTGTGTGGCTGATGCTGGTGGCATGGCTCTCACTAGTTCTGTTACTACATATAAAGACACGAAGAACTTTCCTCAGAGGCACGAAAACTGATCTCTCTATTTTCATTTTGTACCATTATTTACAGGTGTTCTGTGACCGTATACACTATTTGATCATGGCTTTGTAATTCTTAAAGTGTACAAATAGTTCATTAGCTGTGTTAGGACTTCATAGTGGATGAAATATGACAATGTTTGAGCCAAGGCTTTTATTTCCTTCATTATTTTTATACTCCATTTTACAAAATTTTTCTGTTACTGGACTTTTGTTATGCACAGAACGTAGAGTGAGTAACCTGAAATATGAAGAGTGTGTATGTATTGTTTCTACATGGAGAAGCTACAAGCTAAATTCCCACTATGATTATATAACGCTGAGTCATAGTCATTGCAGACCTGCGGGAATTTCTAATCTAAAGGTTTATTGTAATTTTTATGCTTGTTTAGAGTAATGCTGGGCTCGAAGATTTTGAAAGGAAAAAAACCCTTGGAACAGGTTCCTTTGGAAGAGTCATGCTGGTGAAGCACAAAGCCACTGAGCAGTACTACGCCATGAAGATCTTAGACAAGCAGAAGGTGGGTGCCCTGTGCCCTCGGAGTCTGCCTGATATGCTGCCACTGACTCCTTCATGTAATGCTTGGGGTTGCTGCTTGCAGTTTTATTACTTAGCATTTCTGTATGATTAATAGAGGTTTTGGTGTATAGGTAGTAGTTTTAACGTGTGGTTAATGTAAGTTTTAGTCTGTGGGACCATGCCATTGCCATGTCTATTGAAAACACGTATGTATGTGCACTAACAGTGTACACATTCCATATGTGCAGAACAAGCACCTCTCGCACTGCATCTGCAGACTGAACAGAAGCTTAGTGGCTTGGCTTCATGTCCTGTTTTAGTTTATAGCAGAAACTGCGTGCTTGGCATGATTGGGTTTGGTCAGTTTAGAATATCAGCTACGTCATGGAAAAACTATAAAACCTATAGTCTATATAAGACAACTTTTCATTTTATTTCTATACAAATGTGATAATTCAGGATATCTGAAATATTTATTACCTTAGATAGTAAGCATTTGTTTTCCTAGCAATCACTAACAGTTTAGGGAAAGGCATGGGTAAATATTGCTACATGTTACTTAGTTGTTACCTGACAGAGGCTGACTTCTTGTCCTATTGGGATCCAGGTAGGAAATTGGTGGCAGCATAGTGGGGAAGTAGCCAGGGGACAGACGTGATGGAGTAGCTGACCTATGGGAATACAGTGCCAAGGGACGGATGTGGCAAGGTAACTCCATCCCATGGTAATATGTGATACAAGAAGCCGTACCTGTAATTCTACACTACCTAATAGCCACATTTTAAGAAATAAAAGTAGCTGAAATTAATTTTAAAGTCTGATTTATTTAATAGCCTAATGTTTAGTACTTAACAAATATAAAATTATTGTGGTTCATACTAAGTCTTCAAAACCTGTTGTGTATTTTACATTTTAAATGTTAAATAACCACACATTTCAGAAAACATAGCATCAAACTGTTTGAAGCTTCATTTTAGTGGAAACTAGATTAATCTTTCACATGAAAAGGAGATAGTGGCTTACGTGCCTAAAATTAAAGATACGATACATACTTGAACACCTTTGGCATCTGCCTTCATTCCCAGAATTTGTAGCCGTTCTTCTTGAAGCAGCAGTTCACTGACTCCCTTCCTCTCGGTTCTGCCCCACAGTTTAGCTTAGCTGTCCCTTGTTCGTCTCCCACGCGTCTCTGCCCGGGTCGCCAACTCCAGTGAACTCTGCTCCCCTTATTCGGCCTCTTCTTCCTTGGGGCATATGACTGTGACACGGCGCTGCCCCAGCCCTGAAAGTACCACCCTCCTGACCCTGCCCTTCTTCTGTGGGTCTTCCTTTTGTTTCTCCATGTTCTTCAAGGAGATGCTTGTCTCTAAGCTCTAGGCTGTAGCTCACCCACTCTCTCTCTCTCACCTTCCCACCCACCCCGCATTGGTTATTTCACATTTTCTCCTTATAGATTCTTAGCCACCCTTTCTTGGAGTTTTAGTTCCTATGCTGTCTGAGCTTGGAGCTTTCCCAGTCATTTAATTCTTGTCTTCACTCTGTAGATGGGCTAATGGATCTCAAGGTTAGCAACTTGCCTGTTCATGCTGGTAACAAGAAGGCGAGAGGCTTCGGTGTCATCTTGTATTTGTAAACCTGCCATTACAGTGTTTATTAAATGCTGTCAGGATAGCTTCTAAGATTATGTCATCTTTATTAAAGAATTTATAAAATGCTTCACTTCAAAAATATTAAGATAGTGACATTTACCATCTGAAAATATTTGGAAAGACATTTTTAGCTTCCAGAAATCTGTTAAGTAAATTACCAAGGTGGCTACCTCATGGATAAATCATGATAATGGATATTTCACAGAGAAATAACTAGAGTTTCATGTAATTTCCATACTGCAGAATACTGGGTCTTGACATAAGTTAGTATAAAAGATGTTATATTCTGATTTTTTGTTTATTTAATTTATTTGAGGTAAGTAATAAAATAACAGGTCATAATAACTTTTTCTGCCAGTAAGTTCATATAAATCATTCAGTTGGGTAAACTTAGCTTCTCCAGTCTTAGTGTACAAGGGGGAATCTCAATACAGAAATTAAAGGTATTACTACAGGGTGTCATATTGCTAGGATACATATACACAAAAGTCTGGGCAAACAGCAAGCACATACATACACATGTGCAAATACACGTGAGTGTACACACACACGAACATGTAACACATATGCTGCTGTATCAGTGACTCTTCACAAGTGTCACAATGAGGCATTGGTCTTTCTTTTAAGCTAACCACCTCTCAATTTCCCCAGCGTCTGACAGCCAGTAAGCTAAGTCCATGTGCAGGCAAGGTTTATCTGATTTCTGTGCCTTATTCCTAATTCATTTTCCCTTCAAAACACACCCTTATCCCCGGGATCCTTTCTTCCAGTCCCTTTGATGCCCAGTTAACATCAGCCAGTCTTTTATAGTAACACCACGCTTCCCGAACCCCAGACTTTTTACTTCTGTTTCTCTTCCTCTCCGGCCAGATACTTTCTCACCGTCCCATAGCTTTTCTCTGACTCATCTGAAGGCTGCTGACATTTAGTAAATGGAGACAGAGTTCAGCTCGTACCTCCTCCTTCCTAACCTGTCATGATTGTCTTACCTCGTGCTGTCCACATGGTCTGTATCTGCTTCTCTGGCTTGAAAGCCGACTCACAGAAGGATACAGTGATTTTTCTGGGCGTGGGGGATGCTGTACAACCTGTGATTTATTAACAGCTCCTCTATGTTTTACTTGAAAGACCAGCTGGTGATCTGTCAGTGCTTTTACACCAATGTATTTAAGCTAATATACATATTAAAAGTAAAGATAAATTCTATATGAATTTTGAAGATAAAATATGAACTGTATCCCAAGGAATATTTGTGAAGTTTTCTCTGACACATTGTTTACCAAATTTTCAGAAATGCTATCCTTAACCATAGCTAAGTGGAACCACCGCTTGCTTTCGTATGTGTGTTTCTTCCTTTGGGACTGGTTCTGGGATTAACCTCTACCTAGCTTTCCTTCCCATGTCTTCTGAGCCTTTATTACCTATCCGTCTTCTACACTCATCTCAGCGCTGTTCTGTTGGAGTAAGCTACAGTGACAGCTGACTTGTTCTGCGCTAGTGCTGTGCACTAGGCAGAATATCATCCGTTTGCCGTGGGATGTGTCCCATGACCACTTTTAAAGCATCAGAATTTCAGAGATGAAGGTTCTGTACTTGGCCTCAAGTAAGCGGTTTCTCTTCTGATACCTTATGACATCTTAGTTCTCATTTGCTGCTCATTCACTGAAGCAAAATTAATAAAAACTCAGAGAGAGAAATTGAGGTTCAACCTGAAGGTCAGAAAAAACAAAACAGCCACTGACTCTTACCTCTACTTCAGTCCAAAAATGGCGATCCTGCCTCCAGGACTCTCATTCTGAGACTGGGAGCTGTCTCCTCCTGTTTATAATCCTCTGTAGGGCTGGGATTAAAGGTGTGTGTCATTGCTGCCTGGTCTGTAAGGCTGGCCAGTGTGGCTGTTTTGCTTTTCTGATCTCAGGCAAACTTCATTTATTAAAATATAAATGAAATATCACTTCAAGCCACATATTGCTGTTTGCATATTCAGGCATCTTTCAAGTAAATCCCTTGTGATGTGAAAGCAGACATTTTCTTACCCTGTCACATAAGTGTCTTTTCTTATGATTTATATGTAATAGATGATCATAATTAGAATTTGTCTAAGTAGTTAATTTTTAAAGCTTTTTCATTAAAAATTGGCTGAGCATATGCCTTACCAGTTTTGCTATTTTGAATAATGCCTGTTCAATCATTATATCACATATGTATATAGCTGGCTTAAGTTCATGAGACAGATAATATCTTTTTTGTGGTTTTTATTACTTATTTCAAAAACTAATGCAAATTTTATGCCTAGTTAAAAACCTGACACAAAGAAGCATAAATTCTCCAGTTGGTGTCACTTAAGTGATTCACTGTGATAGTTACGATTCTCTTATTAGTTAATATGGGATAGTAGTGACCCAACAACTTCATTGTATGGACTTTAAAAACTAAAGAGTTGAAGTTAGCATTCCAAGCACTCAAAAGCTGGTTGAAGATCTAGGCTAGAACACAGATCTTCTGGCTCCTTGTCAGTCAGTCTTTGCTCAGCACTGTTCACCCTGTCCTTAACACAGTGTGTCAGTTTCTTCAAGTTCAAGTGACTGACATCTGTGACTGCCTTACCTCAGGAGAATGCCTCTGGCCTGGAAGAAACCCCTACCACTGATACACACATGCATTCTCTCCACCTCCCTAAGACCATCTGTTGTGAGACCAATCCAGTGTGTGTTTGTCCTAGAGATCATATTTCTTCCATATTCTGCTGTGGCTTTGTAAATTGAGCCTTTAGATTTTAGCTCTTTCTCCAAGTACAGTTTGAACAGCTTATTCACATTTGCCACTGTTCTACTTTCTCAACTCTTGACTTTTCTTTCATCTTTAATTTTCTGCTACTGATAAGTGATTTGATCATGTCATTAGCAGCAAATATTTTCACATAGTAACCTTGAAAGCAATATAGGTCTATTTTTTGTTCCCATTTAACTTTGGTCCTTAACTTGATTTATAGCTGACTTTGTGGGGGACAGTAGCTCACTGTGTAGCCGAGACTAGCCTTGAACTTACAGTAGTCTTAGTGCTGGGCTAGTGGACATGCATCACCACAGCGGGAACATACTGACCTTCTCAAGACCAAGGCTGGAATTCTTTTAGGCTGTAAGCATTTGATTCTTATTAGCATGGTTGATTATTTTCTTTATTGAAGTCTAGTAATTGTGCTCATCCATTGTGATTATTATATGAAAGCCTTTTTCTTTAAGATGATAACAGCTTTTAAACATGTTGAAATGCACTAAAGTCTGTCTTCTTTTCACGTGCAGGTGGTTAAGCTGAAGCAAATAGAGCATACTTTGAATGAGAAACGAATACTACAGGCGGTGGAGTTTCCCTTTCTTGTCCGATTGGAGTATTCTTTTAAGGTTAGTTGCCCTGCTGTCTAAGGAAGATCTTTTCAGTCAGATGTGCCTTTTGACATCTGAGACTGTGATAGAACTCGGGTGAAGTGAGGGAACTAGACAGGGAAATGAATAGAATTACTGCTCTGTGCTCATGGGGCATTGGGGCGTTCTGTTTCTCCCTGGAGCAGGTGTTGATGACGGTATGTGTGGTTTCCATGGGAAGGCCACACAACCCAACATCACAGTGATGCAGGAGCAGGCATCTTGCTCGTCTGCCTTAGGCTCCGTTCACATGAGGATGCAGACCACTTTCTGCATCTCTTAAACCCTTCCCATTATGAGTTGGACGTTTTTCTTCATGTAGTAATTTATATTCTGGAGTTTTGTGGTTTTGGGTTTTTGCTGTTGTTATTTTACAACCAGGGAGATCAGCATCTGTGCAGGGCTCATGAGTCAGACTAAGTGGAGAGGGTGGATCCTTTAAACTCAGGCCTCCTCAGTTCCTTAGAATGAGTTACAACTTGGTCTCTGCACTGCTGAATCATAGGCAGCATTTTGGTTTGTTTAGTCCTTTGTTCTCTCAATTTAATAAAGCCTTATATACTTAAAATATTAAAGCCATCCATCTCCCAAACATAAGATGTAAATATTCTTATTAGCTCTTCCAAATTGTTTTTTAACTTTGTTATTCCTTTGCAAATGCTGTGCCAGTATGTCATTGCTACAGTATTTCATTATTCAGAAGTTAAGTGTTCCCTGCAAGAGCAGGGACAGCGAAAGTCTGCGTGTCACTGTGGCTGTGGCTAAGGGAGTGGAGATGGGTGTGGGAGAGCCGGAGCACTTTTGTGACCTGTCACATGGATTTGACTTCACCCTTCCTAATTGAACATGCTATCATCTTAAAATATTTTCACCCAGATTTTATAATGGGTATTTACTTGTTTCTTCTTTCGTAGGATAATTCTAACTTATACATGGTTATGGAGTATGTTCCTGGGGGTGAGATGTTCTCTCATCTGAGAAGGATCGGGAGGTTCAGGTAACTCTGCTCCTGTCTTCCTTCCTTGAGTCTTCCCATGTCTGTGTTCGCTTCAGCCAGGGTACACGATTTCATTAACCTGTATTTTATCCATAGAAAGTATTAAGTGGAACCATTAATAGGAGGTTATAGCATAGATGAGCTTTAAAATTCAAATGAGAACAGGATGAAGCCAATTAAATAGTCTACCACTGGTAAGTATTATGAAATGGTTTGAAGAATCCCCCCCCAAAAAAATACAAAAATTAAACTTTAAAATACCAACATATATTGAAAAAAATAGTAGTATCTGAGGCATATACTAATATATGCTATGTGGTTTATAATATTTATACATGAGGAGATGAAATTCCCATAGCTTCTGAGGTTCCATGCCCCAAAACTGGGAGGAATCTTCCAGTATCTACTCCAGAGCCTCCCTCATTCTTTGCTACAGTGTTTGGACCTGACTGAAACTGGAGGGGTATTATAAAATATCGCTGCTAAAAGTATTTCATCATATTGCTGAAGTCAGCCACTGCTTACTGAGCACCTTCAGTGAGTGAGGAGAGGACCTGGGGATGTCTGGATGGGCATAGAGCTGGGGTGTGTGGATGGACATAGAGCTGGGGATGTCTGGATGAACATAGAGCTGGGAGTGTGTGGATGGTCATAGAGCTGGGATGTGGATGGACATAGAGCTGGGGTGTGGATGGACATAGAGCTGAGGTGTGGATGGACATAGAGCTGGGATGTGGATGGACATAGAGCTGGGATATGGATGGACATAGAGCTGGGATATGGATGGACATAGAGCTGAGGTGTGGNTGGATGGACATAGAGCTGGGATGTGGATGGACATAGAGCTGGGATGTGGATGGACATAGAGCTGGGATATGGATGGACATAGAGCTGAGGTGTGGGTGGGCATAGAGCTGGGATGTGGATGGACATAGAGCTGAGGTGTGGATGGTCATAGAGCTGGGATGTGGATGGACATAGAGCTGAGGATGTCTGGATGGACATAGAGCTGGGATGTGGATGGACATAGAGCTGGGATGTGGATGAACATAGAGCTGGGGTGTGTGGGATGGACATAGAGCTGGGATGTGGATGGACATACAGAGCAGCATGCGTCACACTCTTTAGATATTTCTGGTTCTGGTGCCATCCTTTGAGGAAAATCATATTAATAGTTGATGTTGTTCATTAAAGACACAAATATGAAGGTCATTAAAGTCAGGCAAATTAGCAAACATTCAATGAATGTACGAGAAAATTAACTAGAAATTCAGATTAGAAATTTGACATACCATTTTCAAATAATACTAAAACTGTAACATGAAAATTACACTAATAGTCAGAGTTACAGAATTTGTTGATGTATGGCCTGTATATTAGAACCTTACCTGGTGTTTGCAAACATACAGCTTATATATGTGTGACTGTAAACATGCCAGTACCGGATTTGGAAATTCACGTGACAAGATCTGCTGTGGTTTCTGGATTGGGTTGCATGTGCTCTTCTTCTCTGTACTTTATATCATGCCCTTTCTCTGGTCACTGCGTGTCACCATTTGTGCACAGGAAATCTTCAGAGACAGCATTCATCTTCAGGTGAACACAGTTAAGAGGTTCTGTATAATGAAATTCTTTAAGCCCTTAAATGTCTGAGAAAGTAAATGAAGCCTGTGAATTGGAAGCTGGAGTGGTGGCTCTGTAGACTACAGAATGGGCACATTGGCTCTCCGTCCTTCTCAGACCAGCTGGAATATAACAGCGTCACCATCTCCCAGTGTGGGCAGTGATAATTTGCAACAAGATGACTATTTCAAGGTTATGTTTTCCTCAGTATAAAATAAGATCCTGAGTGTATCTTATATTTACAATTATATAAAGGAAGTATGTACAGTAGTGTTTTTGAAAGCAGTAGATATTTGAAAATGTGAGTTCTTCACCAACTTCTGAGTGAGAAATACCTCCACTCCATCTGCAGTAGTGCGCAGTCCACTAGTGAGCATTCATCACGTCTGCAGTAGTGCGCAGTCCACTAGTGAGCATTCATCACGTCTGCAGTAGTGCGCNACTAGTGAGCATTCATCACGTCTGCAGTAGTGCGCAGTCCACTAGTGAGCATTCATCACGTCTGCAGTAGTGCGCAGTCCACTAGTGAGCATTCACCACGTCTGCAGTAGTGCACAGTCCACTAGTGAGCATTCATCACGTCTGCAGTAGTGCACAGTCCACTAGTGAGCATTCATCACGTCTGCAGTAGTGCGCAGTCCACTAGTGAGCATTCATCACGTCTGCAGTAGTGCACATTACCACGTTCTTCTCTTTTCTAGTGAACCCCATGCTCGTTTCTACGCGGCCCAGATTGTGCTGACGTTCGAGTACCTCCACTCCCTCGACCTCATCTACAGAGATCTGAAGCCTGAAAACCTGTTAATCGACCACCAGGGTTACATCCAGGTGGGGTTTGAACACTGCACACATGTATTTGGGAAACACTGAGAACAGCGTCACACGATTTGCCTCAACTGTCAATGTTTGGTATTTTTTGGTTATCTGAGGGAAAATTGTGTCTGTGTAAAGTGAGTTCCTAGTCCTGCCACTGCAGACAAGTAAAGAGCACGTCGGGGGAGGAGCCTGTTCTTATCTCCAAGAATCAAACTCCTGCAGAAAGTCACAGTAACAGCTACGTGTGGGGGTAGTGATGAGCGCAGGAGGCCCTGTGTGGACGGCTGAGCAGCCCTGGCCAGAAGACTCCAGTGTGAAATTGTTTTCTATATTGATAAGGAAGTGAGGAATTTCTGCAGTGGCTTCATGTGACGGCTGCACTCGGGTGCATGTCGCTACAGAGTCCGGGATCCTCCCGGCTGTGACTGCACGGCGCCTAGGAAACACGACTCTCCAGGAGCTCACTGTATGTTAGGAGTGTTAAAAACCTGCAAAACTGCAAACCCTTTTGGTCCCAAGTGTTTTGGATGAGGGATACTCAACCTGTATTTCCTCCTTTAGTACTGATAACCCTGCGGATTGTTAATCCTTTTATTGTCGCCATTTTACAGTGAGTAAGACTCAGTTACGGCCAGGTACACAGCCAGGGGTGGAAGAATTAGAATTTTAACCCAGTCTAGTCTCGAGTCCAGATGCTTCACCACTCAGGGTGCGGTGGGATGAGACCTGACTGCAGACCGACATTGGTGGCCTTCCCTCCAGTTCTGTTAATAGCACGGGGCCACGGCTTTCTGTGGCTTCCCTGGCAGCGGAGTGTCCCAGAGCCTTCCCCGATGATACACTTTGTGGCCAGAGACACGCTGGACTTGAGGGCAGTTTTCATCAGTGCTTGCTTTATCGTGAAACTGTTGCTTTCCGTTTTCATTCAGTGTGTAAATTAGTTGACCTAGGACCTGTCAGGCTGGTGTTGAGAGGAGTTTCTAGCCGCACTGCTCTGCTCTGTTCACCAATGGTCGCCTTCATGAATTACTGCCACATTGACTCTTCTTTTCTTTACTGTCACGTCTTCCTTTCTTTTTTTTATTTTAATCCTGAAAGTTTAACTTTGAATTTAAGTATAGGTCATCCGTTCTCTGCCAAGTGATCACTTCAAACGTTCCTGTTTCTTTTTACAGGTCACAGACTTTGGATTTGCCAAAAGAGTCAAGGGCAGGACTTGGACACTGTGTGGGACCCCAGAGTACCTGGCCCCGGAGATCATCCTCAGCAAGGTACTGGGTGCGGTCGGTGTGTAGAGGCAGAGTCTGTGGACTTCTGACAAGCAATTCCTTGACAGAAGCTGGAGGTCTTTTAAGTTATGAGTTTAAATCTACCAACACGTGATTTCTAATTAACAGTCCATCTAGAGTTTGGCTTAGGTCTCTAATCGGTGGTGGTTTCTACTCTGGGTCCTAGAGAAGCAGAGCAGTGACCATTTGAAGCCCCAGTCAGGATTCTTTCCCAGTAGACCAGCGCAGGAGGCTTTCTCCCAGTTCCACCAAGCACAAATCTAGAGACAAGATGGGTCGCTTGTAAGCTTTGTTTCAACTCACAACCTAAGTGAAGGGAATTTTGAAAGTTATTTTTAATTTTAGTTTAATAGTAATAAATAGTCATACAGCAATTAAACCCTTTTAGCCTTGCTGAAGCCAGGCCTGCTTTCCGAACGGTAGGCTGTGGTGATGGTGCATTTACATTTATTGTAGCAAATGTAGCCACACTGAAAGGAGTGTCTCCATCTTTCGCTTTCCTCTCTGGATGAGAATGCCAAAAGTCCTGTAGCACTCCCACCCCAAAGGCAGTCTTTAAGAAAAGACGTGTTGTATGTTTTTCTAAATGTATGTCCTAGTTGCAATCATGGTGAATGTATAATTTGTGTATGGTTTTCTACAGATACATGACATGCACATAAGAGTATGCACATGTGTGTTGCTAGTGCATGTGTGCAAATGTACCATAAAGTAGTCACTCTTCTATTGTCATTTTTTACATTTTCCTGTTGTCTTGTTTGTAGAGTTTTCTGAGATTTTGTATGTAGTATAGTTTTTCCTCTATTTTCAGCAGTGGAATTGCTGAGTCAGAGGGTATGAAAGTGTTCAAGGCTCTTGATATAAATGATCAAGTTGCTTTCTAAAAAGATTGTAGTGTTTTAGATACTTAACCAGAAGTGTGTGGTAATGCCTATTTTACCACATCCTTTCGGGACTTGAGAATATTTGCTAATTTAAAAAACAGTAAATGGTACCTCGTTTCATTTGATTATGAGTTATATTTTCAAATATGTAATTACCACTTAGTATTCTTTGTGTGTGTATACAAATTAAATTGTGGGTCTATATCCTTCACGTGTTATCTATGTATAGTGTTTTTCTAATGACTTTTAAACTTTCTGTCCCACATGTTATCTTGTAGCTGATGGATATGTTTGCTATAAACACCCAGAGAATGTAAAACAGAAGTGAAAGTGAGCAGGTGGTCCCATTCCTATTAGCAAGATACTGTCCCTCTTACAACAGATCCCCTTTAAATATATAATCAGAGCAAAAAGGGAAGTCTCCATATTGTATTAGATTTTGCTAAATGATTAGAAAGCTAAATAAAGCTAATGTCTTGACAAAAAGGTAGAACATAGGGTTGTTGTCCCCCACACACATAATCTTTATCTGATGAAGACCCTGATTTATAGCAAACTTAATATAAATGTATTAATATAAACATTACCAATAGGTGTCCTCTTATAAAATGTTTCTGTGGATTTTAGTAAGGTTGATATAACAATCCCAGATGAGATGATCAGAACCTTTGGGTTGTATTGGGCTCACAGTGTATTCTTTAAACTTCTCTTGATATGCTGCTCACAAAGCCTACGCATGTGTTTTCCTTCCCGTGCCTTCGGGAGGTGAGACACAGACCACAGATCAGAAACTCCACATGTGCTTGAATGTGAATGCTGATTAGAAAACACGTAAATTTTAAGTTTTCAAAGGATACTGAAATAGACATGATTATCTCAAGTACTTTCACCTTCTCAGATCCAAGAACACAGGCTTTTCTGAAGTCAGCGTCATCATTCATTGTTCCAGTAATCCAATTTTGTTTTAGAATGTCTTTCCCTTCCTAGCTGTGCTATTGCTAACCTACCGCCCAGGTCACGGCCTGGGATGGGCCGCAGAGGTGATGTGGTCTGATTCCCTCAAAAGTCTCCCACTGAAGCCTAAGAGATTTAACAGTCCTTCCCAATATCAAACTCCAGTATCTGAAGTTGGTTGCTTCGTCTGCGCAAACCTGTCAGATAGGTTTTGTTCGTTTCTCACATCCCACTCTCACAGCTGCTAACAACTGCGTTAGCACGTTCATGCGTTTCCAGATAGTTTCGAAGTTCCTTGTCTTCATTTTCCGCAGTAACTCATATGGTGACTCGCTGCTTCTGCCTTGTTTCAGGGGTACAATAAGGCGGTGGACTGGTGGGCACTGGGAGTGCTGATCTACGAGATGGCCGCTGGTTACCCCCCATTCTTTGCAGACCAACCAATTCAGATTTATGAGAAGATCGTTTCTGGAAAGGTCAGTGATACCTCTAATTGTTGCTTTCTTCCTCGTTGTCTGGGTGTGGTTTCAAGTTGGCAGATTAGCATAGGCGTCCTTAGACACTTCCCTAAACTAGGGTGTAGCAGTGCTCAGTGCTGCTGATCTGAAGAAGGGCTGTTGGACAAGCACATGAACAAAGTTACAAGGCAGCTTCCCTTTTCAGGATTTTGGTTTTGTTTATTAAAAAGAAAGTATGATTGGAATTATTTGCAGTATTCCTGTAAATCAGAATTATGATCTCACTTGGAGAACAGTTTTAGGGACTGTTCTTATGTAACAATTCTAAAAACAGACTTCTTATTTGAATTTCGTCAAAATTAGAATTGATTTTAGCAGAATTGCTTATGTTTAATGTGATTATAATGGAGGCTGATTCTTAGCAAATAGGAAACTATAATCAACCTTGACCATGAGTGGACTGAGCCCGTGACATTGCGGAAGAGCATTCCGTGAGCTCTACTCTTGCATTCTTGGTCTCCCCTTTGCTCATGCCTGAGATCACCTCTGAAGTCACAGCTGTCGGTCTCAGGAGAGAAGGGAGGCACAGGTTTTGTAGCTGTGGGGGCCAGAGATAGCTCACAGGTGAAGGCATCTTCTCTAAGCCTGGGGCCTCACAAGGGAAAGGAGAAAATCAGGTCCTGCAGATTGTCCTTTGAGCAGCACACACCCGCCCATCCCCCACAGAAATAAATACCTGTGACTAACCTTTAAATGTTCATAGGGGCTTTCTGTGCCTTGTAGTGGCATCTGGAGGGAGTGGGCCTTGCATTTCTTGCTCATATTGCTTACACCACATCCTTCACCTGTCCTTCTAGTTTTCTTTGAAAAATACTACCATGGAATGGACCATTGGCTTTAAGGGACATTGGCCTGAGAAGGATGCATTTGCCTTTTTGGTTGTTGTACTCTGTGACCTTCTTAGGTAGAGATAAGTGTATCCACCTTTAGACTAGAAGGAGCTAGAAGTGAAATTCTCCATTTATTTCTACCTCAGCCAGATTCATATTCTGAATTTTTGTTAAGCTGAATTCAGCATCCATGAATTTAAATTTTACAGTGTTAAATATTCACAAGGTACCATGAATATCCAATAACATAATAGTTTAGCCTTTATGCTAGGACTGCTCCATAGTGAGGCTGCTGGGAACGCATGTACCAGTCACTCTGCTCATACGGGGACTCCTGCCCCCTCCCACTGCCTGTGCCAGCTACAGGCTTCATGAGATGCTTCTTCCTTGTATTTTACTACATTTTTCTGGAAGGTTTCAATAGGGGCTAACCACAGGCATTAATCTGAACTTTGTCCCAGATGAAAACCAAATGCCTCTTGCAGGTGACTGAACTGAGTTGAAGGAGGGACACGGACACAGTATGTCTGCAGGGACAAAATCAGTATTTACTCTCAGTGACGAAAATGCCCGCTCTCCCTGTTCCATTTGTAGTTCTCTACTTCAGGCTTCTTACCTTTGTAGTTGTTTTCCCTAGCAGAATTTGATAGAAGAACTTTTGATGTGCATGGAGTAAAACATGACAAAAAAAAACTTTACAGATAAAGAAGTGCTTTTGTTTTTAAGAATGTGGAGCTGGGGATCTGGCTCAGCGGCCTGGCTCTGTTGAGAACAATTGCTGCTCTTGCTGAGGTCAGGGTCTGGTTCCCAGCACCTACTTGGCAACTCACCGCCTCTGGGAGCTCAAGTCCTAGGGGGTCTGATGCCCTCTTCTGGCCTCTGCAGTCCTTGACCCACATATGGTACAGTGAACTCATGCAGGCACACACACATCCGCATAAAAATTACCAACCTTTAAAAAGAAAGAAAGTGAAAAGTGAATATTCAACTTCCAAAAGAGAATTAGGACCAAAGATCATATAAGGCCTAGTAAGAAAACTGACATATATTAAAGCTATAAGCAGGAATATGTTATTAATGCAGAGGAGAAATGTAGGCTGGACAGAAATGTAGACATTAAAGAATGTTTCAAATAATTGAACTGGAGGTAATCAGAAAGTTCCTGAACCTTTTCTCTACTACTTTTTACTTCTTCATAAAAAAAAATCAAATTATAATAAAGATGCTGTGTAAACTAAATTTATGTGTGTTTAGAACAGTCGCTTTAGTTAAAATGAGTGCATCTATCTTGGTATGAATTACCTCAGTTTTGACAGTCTTTCTCCCTTGGGCAGCATTGTTTCAGCAGTTTGAATTTTTTTTCACTTCATGTCAAATTTTAATGTGTTGTATCCAATAACTGAATATGTTCTAAAACTTTAACCATTTAAAATATAATCATACTTTTTTAGAAGCATCAACTTTGTTACATCATGATGGAAGCGATTTTCATAATTTATTTAGAAATTTGACAGATGTTTGGTGCTTTTTTATTTAGCTGAAGGTGTCAGATTCTCCATGTTGGATAGATTTCTACCTTTTTCCCATCAAAAGCAAAATTCATGGCATGGAATGTTGTCAGTGTGTCATCGTTAGAGTCCGTGTGTGTGAAACACAAGGCAGAGTCACCAGTTCCCCTTAACATTGCTTCAGCGTTCAGAAGGCTCTGCTGTGAGAATGCCCCTGCCTCTACTGGCGGAGAAAGCCAACTTGGAAGTTAGCCTGCTTTTAAGGCTTTCATAATTCGTGTCATTCAAACCCAATTTTCGTCTTATATTTGGAGAGTCTGTTTATAGTTTTCAATTGTTTTTCATTCAAGGTATTTTTTTTTCTCCTGGAAAAGATGGTGCATCCTTATACTCTTAGCACTTGTGGGGTAGAGGCAGAGGTACCTAAGTTCAGAACCAACTGGGTTACATAGAGAGCCATCTGAATAACAACCGAAAGAAACAAAGGAATAGCTTTGTCTAATCTTTTCAGAAGCATGTTACATAATGCAGCAATATTTCATGTTGATTCTGTTCTGAAAGCATATAATAAGATGGGTGCAATGTCAAAGTTAAAACTTAAGTTATTATATTATTAATTCACTTAAATACATACATTTGAACATTAGATTGTTAAGTCATTTCTCTACTACAATATTTTCACCCAAAGTGGTATTTTTAAATACACATAAAGATGATCAGTCAGCTTTTAGACTATCTTCTGCATGTATCTGGCTTTTGAAAAAACAGAGGAGGTGGCATTTAAATGTCAGATTATTCATGACTGTTGAGGTTTGGGTTTCAAAGTGCGCAGTTGACTGAAAGGATTTACAATCCTGCAGTTAACTGTGCCCACAGCAGTGATGCTGTGCACTGTGTTTCTGTCTGTAGTTTTGGCATTTCATGTCTGAGTGCCAGTAATCTATAGCAAGAATGAGATGTGGTTTCCACAGCAACTTGCTCTGGATGTGGTACCCATGGCAATATGAAAGTCAACCCTGGGTTCAGAAGTGGTGTGTGAAGGCAGAGTAACCACAGAGTCTTAGCCTCACTGTATATAATGTAAATATTATTGCAGTCTCAATGAACAGCAAGTGGATAGTGCAGGAAATATAGACACTGATCAAAGAGTTCACTAATTTGCTAAAGAGAAACCAGCATTTATATGAAGGGAAATTGATTAGTAGCCCAAGGGCCATTCATTCCCTTCTGGGTCAGGATCCCAAAGTCTGCCTCTGCGAGGACTCAGAAGGCCCAGTATACACTGGTAATTGGGCTTCGATTTGTTACAGTCAATGGATACAAAGCCAGATGAGCACAGAGAAATCCAGACAAGTCACAAAGAGATGAAGCGCAGGTCTGCAGGAGGCTCTCTGGAGAGCCACAAGGATACGTTTAACTACCCTAATATGAACTCGCCAAAACACACACAGGGAATGTTGTATGTCAGTAACAGCCATGAGAGACTCAGTACCCAGTGTCTTCATTGGCAGCTCGTCACCCACACACCCTCTTCTTACCACAGAGCAAAGTCCTGGGCTCTAGAATGAAAGCACACATTCAGATAGACCATGTTATCTATAGTAAATCTGTGCGCAGGGAAAGTTTCATACAGTGTAAGGAGCTGCTACCACTCAAGGCCCCAGATCTCTGACAGACACAGAACTTGGAAGCAGCCATCTGTAAGGCTGTCAGTCTCAGGCCTACTGTGCTGTCTTTTCTGCATACGTCCTGTATCCTAAACAGTAAACACATATGCAGATACACTGCTACGTGTTTTTTCTAAGGTATTTTTATTGCTGCTTTTTTAGGAAGCGTCAGTGCCATTTTCTGCTTAGCTTTGGCTCTAGTTAGTCGGACCTAGAAGTATTCAAATGTTATCTTCTTTTTTTTTTAATAAACTTTAAAGTTACACTTTCTCCCCTATCCCAGGCCCTCCCGCTTCCCCACCACCCTTCCTCCCTCCCCCTGCCCTGTGGGAAGCCCAAGGCCCTCCCCCCTCCATCCCAGCCTAAGAAGATGTGCATCCATATAGATTATTTTCCCAAAAAGCCAATACATGCAGAAGAGATATGTCCCTGTGCCATTGTCATGAGATCCAATGACAATGTGTTGAAGGTTGACGCCAAGCTCAATGTGTAGCCAGACAAGACTTTGAACCTCTAATCCTCCTGCCTCTGCCTCCCAAGTGCTTGTGCCAGGAAGACCAGTTTTACGCTGTGGTGCTAGGAGGAGACCTAGGGCTTCCCACATTCTAGACAACCACTTGACTGCCTGAGCTGTGTGCCCAGGCCCTAAATATTGTGCCCATGAAATGCAAAAGCAGTTGTACTATTTTCATAAAACTCAAAGCCATTTTTAACATTTTTGTTCTGGTGATTTAATAAGATAATCTTACTGGCCTGGTGAGCGAGTTGTTATAACAATGTTGAGAATAGAGTAAACGTAGTCCTCTGCACCCATCTAGATTTATTAGTTCCCCTTAGAGACAGTGCTTATAAATGTATTTTAATGCCCCAGCTCTCTTTTCACTTAGGAAATGATTCTGATGAGTGTTCCCCTGAGGGCCAGTGTCAGTATCGGCACATCTATAGAAAGCCTAGTGAATAAAAATGCTTTATCTTTAGAAATTTTAATTAATGTATAGCTTTTTTGCTAGGTAAATCCTTTACTGAAATTGCAATAGTTCATTTAGAGAAATGGTTTCTTAAAATGTATTCCAGTATGCTGTGACCAGAATAGAGTACCATTCAATGTTCAAACTGTTTTAACCTAGTGAGTTATTCCAGTGCATAAAATTGTAACTAGTCATGTAATTTCCCCCATGCCAATAACTGCAGAATATTAGCAAGACTCTCCCTCCATCAGCCAGAAATTAATTTTATAACTTGTATAATTAAGCTCAGTGAAGACAAATTTGATTCCGTCTTATTTTATTGCTAAATGTCGGGGTGGGCTTTCGTACATTTAAATCACGGATACCACGACAACATGCAACTTCACGTTTGAGCAATAAATGTATCCATTTAGATTTGTGGAAAATAATAGTTATTCCAAAACTGAAACTCATGAGCCTGTAAGTGGTGCTGAGAGCAGAGCAGTTCCTCACTCTGCTCAGCTCAGACTGAGCCTCACATGTTATAATATAAAGTGATAAAGTCATTTAGGATGCCATCTGTATGCACAGTGCTGTTCCTATAAAGCAAGGCTAGGGTCATCCATTCTATCAAAATTTCAACAGTGACTGTATTCGGATATTTTGGAGACATAGATTATGGACTTCTACCTTCTGAGCTCCTTCCTTGATTGTTCAGCCTCAGAACATTAAGGTGGTATTCTAATAAAAAGGCTGAAAAGGTGGGAAATGCATTACTATTAGACATAATAAAATAAGTCATAACATTTTCATAAATGTATAATTTTCACTGTCAAATATCTTCTCTTGTATTATAATTGGATAAATTGAGATTGAAAAAGGTAAAAGGTTTTTCCAAAGGTCACAGAATATGTATGTAATTCAAGTTGAGATTGCAAGTTGGAATTAACGTCTGCTGAGGAGATTTGACCAGGTCTGGTGGTAGGTGACTGTCATCCTCGAGACTAAAGAGGTTGAGACAAGATGCTCACCAGCCCCCACGGGTTTGAGGCCAGTGTGGGCAACATTACAAGAGCTTGCCACTTGGGTCAGGGATCGAGAGTATAAGTAAGCAGATTACTAGCATTTTTACCTCCTGATGCCATGGCCAACACACAGGGAAAATACTCTGGCTGTGCCTTTGACTACGCTTTTCACTGTCCTCACTGCCAGCACCGTCATCTCCCCTGAGTCACTGGGGTGGCTCTGGGAACAAGCACATCCTGTAAAGGCTTGCGATGGATGAGGCTCCAGTCAGTGGGAACCCTCGGGCTCAGCATGCGGGGAGCCCTGGGTTCAGTCTCCAGAACAAAAAACAAAATGAAAACAAAACAAAAGGCAAAGCTTTTTATGATTCCCCATATTCTTCAGAGTAAAACTCAAAGCTCTCGCAGTGTTGCTTTGTGAGGAGCGATGTCACGTTTTTAGGTCACTCTGTTGTCTCATCTGCCTTTCTCAGAATAAAAATCCCCTGAAGTCAGGTCTCTGTCTTACTTCGTTTTCTGTGTGTCCTAATCACACCAGTGCCTAGCACACAGTAGGTTTATATCAAGAGTAGATTCAGATTCGTGCGTGTATTAAGGTCAGTGTACATGGTTAGGCCAGGTCTACATGTTGGATACAGCTTATCGGTTGTGATCTCTGCCCAAATGCTATGGCTTCCATCTTTAGTGCCCCACCCTGGAGGCGCCAAATAGGTCTTCTGTGTATTTTAACACCACGCAATTCTGATGCTCGTCATCTGCTATGATCTTGTTCTGCAAATCTGTAGTTCACTTGAGAAACAGACCCCACCAGAGCAGTGCACGATTAGGAGACTCATAATTAACATGGTCTCAAGGTTGGGAAAGAATCATAGGAAATTAAATTAAGGAAAACAGAAGCAAGCACTCAAGGAGGCACATGCCACATTGTGGGTTCCTTTTCCAGGCCAACCGTGGCAGTTTTCAGGGCCTTCATCATCCTCGATGGACTGGTGGGTTGAGAATCGTCATTTTAGCACCTGCCTTTCTGCAGTGACTGCGGTTACTGCCCCGTTGCAGACTGGCAGAAAGCCATAAACACGCGAGTCAGAGGACTGAGTTATTTCCCCAGTAATCCCAGGGCCTCACTGTGGCCTCACTGGAGCTCACCAGTTCCAGTATTCCGCTCTTGTGATTTTACTTTCTGGAGTGTTTTTTAGCTGATAATAATGGCAAAAGTAATTCTCTTCTTGAGACAGTTTTGAAGGAAATATTGGTCATTCTTCCCTTCATAGAAACTGTTGTTGAATCCAAGTTATTGCACCACTATTAGCACGGACTCTGGAAGATGTGGGCTACCTGTCAGCATCTTTAGAGAAGAGGATGTGATGTGGCAATAGGGGCACATCTATAATGGAGAACATTCCCAATTAAATATGGCTGTTTCTCAGACTACACCACTGCCCATTGAGAGTCACTGCTCTGAAATTTAAACCCACACATTTGTCCTTATTGACTATTGCTCTGTTTGAATTGCAGAATAAAGAACTGCTTATTTAGGTGCTTATTTGTTCGTGCATTCTAATGCACATTCCCTGAATTCAGGAAATAATTTGTGTGCAGTACATCACTGTCTGCGACTGTGAGCATCGTGGTTGGGACCACTGCACATTACCACTGGACACTTCATGCACATTCTAAGCCAAGCCAGAGTCACTTGAATAAGTCACGGTTTGAATCTAAACAAAGTTTAGGTGCACTACAGGAAATCCACTGTAACCATGGGGAGAAAATGCCATTCATTTTTAATGGCAGATATTCATTGCACAAAGTGGTGGGCCTCATAAAGACAGGTATCATGTTCTCTAACCATGTTCACACCCTCATAGCTTTGTCTTTCTCATTGTCTCCTTCCTAGCCTCGGCTCATTTCTCTCGCCTCATATATACATTCACATATGTTGTTTGTGTGCCTATATGAAAATACATGGATGTGCCAGTATCTCGGTGATAGCTTGACTTGGACTCTCGTGGTCAAACACCCAAGGGTGGCAAAGCTGAGCTGTGCAGTCGTCTTCACTTTGTTGTTGGGGACCCTCCTGATGGCTTCTCTAGTGGCTGACAAATCTCCAGTCCCAGAGCAGTGTGAAGGGTTTCCCTCTGCTTGCCGTCCTCACCAGCATTTGTGTATGTCCTCATGACTGTCACCTTCCCTCTGTGATTTTCTTTGAGAAGTCCTGTTTGTTTCGGAAGCTCACTACTGTCTTGCTGTTTTTAAAGTAGAGAATTGATGCTCCTTACTTTGTAGTCATTGTTTCTAGTAGAAAAAAATGAAAAGTTACAGAAAAGTTTTAAGCTTAAACTTTCAGCCATCTAGATGATTCCGGATAGCATTTTTAGCCTCTTAGTCAGGGGGTGTTACAGAACAGTGAGATGGGTGTGCCCCTTCGCTCTGCGGTCGTAAGCAAAGGCATTTAATTATTGTTCATCTCAGTTGTCCCACCCATGCCTTTAAAGTGGGTGCTGCAGCATACCTGAGCCCCCAAACCTGCATTTTAATATCGTATCTCCTGAGTTGTTGCTGGCAGTTTGGTGTTATTTCTCAGGAGCAGTTTTTCTCTAACAAATGTAATGGTTTCCTGTTCTGGAGAAGGCAGTGGCAGCATTTACAGCCTTTCTCAGAATGCATTTACTGATATCTTTCCTATGGTACATCCCCTTTGATTACAAGTTTAAGTTGTATGTCTCTGAGAGGTGTACAATGAGGCGCAAGGGGTTCTCTCCTGAGTATGGGTGAGCCTTCTGATAGTGTTCAATTTCTAGAGCCCGCTCTATGTTCTTAAAGGGAGTTCACCACTGAAGCAAGGCTCTCCGAGAAGTTTAGCTTTTACCTAAATCACACTCATCCTTTAAGACTATGGTATGTCGAGAAAAGTGTTTGGGGGTCGCCTCTACCTTCTCCCATTGACATAATGATCTGTCCCTGAGAAGAGCCTACATGGAATCAAAAGAGAACTAGCCAGCAATCTGAAATCATTTTCACCAGCTGCTGTGTCTGTGCAGGTCCGATTCCCTTCGCACTTCAGCTCTGACCTCAAGGACCTTCTCCGGAACTTGCTGCAGGTGGATCTGACAAAGCGTTTCGGAAACCTGAAGAACGGTGTGAGTGACATCAAGACCCACAAGTGGTTTGCCACCACCGACTGGATTGCTATTTACCAGAGAAAGGTGGGTGTCTACTCTTAACCTAAATCCTCTGAGATGTTGTGTTGACGTCATGCAGCAGGGGCACTGAGCATCAGCTCGTCAGAGAGGTTGCATTGACGTCATGCAGCAGGGGCACTGAGCGTCAGCTCCGTCAGAGAGGTTGTATTGACGTCATGCAGCAGGGGCACTGAGCGTCAGCTCGTCAGAGAGGTTGCATTGACGTCATGGAACAGGGGCACTGAGCGTCAGCTCGTCAGAGAGGTTGCATTGACGT
>JAQHUG010000029.1:7063462-7075214 GCA_028555095.1 Dicrostonyx torquatus
GAACAGGGGCACTGAGCGTCAGCTCGTCAGAGAGGTTGCATTGACGTCATGGAACAGGGGCACTGAGCGTCAGCTCGTCAGAGAGGTTGCATTGATGTCATGCAGCAGAGGCACTGAGCGTCAGCACCTCACAAGTCTTTCACCTTTTAAGCTAATCCTCCACAGAGTCAATGCCAAAGTGCCTTCTCGTATGTGAAAGAGAACGCCTGTGTGATTTCATTCATAAATCTTCCCTGGCCATGCTAACTCTTGACAATACTGTGGAAGCTAGACTTTAGACAGTATTCTACAGGCTTGCATTTCAAGACTGATAAAAGTCACATTAAAAATATAATTTATAAATGAATCCACTCCAGAATCAGGACATAGCCAGATGAACACTGGATCAACTTAAGTTCTGGGAACATTTTCAGTTTTAGTTTGGCCTTGCTGTGGATATTAACCAGGGTTGCAACTTTTTTCCATCATTTCCAGGAAGATCCAGCCTTTTCACACATTAAGTCCTCTTGCATGTCTGCCTCTCAGTTCCCAAGGATTTTGTTTCCAGTTTGTCCACCTTCCGTATTCCAATGAATTCTTGAAGTTAAGTTTCTGCCTCAGTGTGGGGGTTTCTCTGAAGCATGTCCTTCCTTGCTGTTCTGTGTGCTCACTCTCATTTCAGAGTATTCCATGGGAACAGGAACTTTTATCTCCCTTGTTGTATACCCTGTCCCTGGTGAGAGCCACTGACGTGTGCACCTGACTTGTAGCCAAATCCCTGAGTACCCATTGTTCTACAGATGCAACTGCCCTTCGTCCATTTGAAACTTCTTTAGGAGAGATGAAGTTTTTGGGGAAAGTACAAGCAAATTATCTGACATCAATGTATTTTGTCTTTTAAGGAATTATTGATTTACTTACCACTCTCAGCTAGTAAGTGTCGCCCTGTGCTGGCCCCGGGCACTCTTGATGATGCTGCGGGTGTGGTGAGATTAGTGAAGTGGGTCTCACTCCGCCAATTCCGACCTCAGCCTTAAAGGGATCGGAGGCAAATCAGTCTGCTGTGCTAATAACAGGAATACAGAGAGACTTCGCACCTGCGGGCCTAGACTAAAAAGATTCTAAAGAATGAAGCTCAGGCAATGTGAACACTAGTTGTAAACACAAGTTTAGCTCATCTAGAACATCACTGTAGCCCCGGCTAAGTAGAGGACAACTCCAGCCGGCCAGTGTGTGTTTAAAAGAAACTTGCTCTGCTCCTGAGGTAAGCAGGTAACAGCCCCGATAGCAGCAGTGTGTAACTTAGTAGTGAGTGCTTCGCTGTGGAGAGAAATTGAGAATTTTAAGAAGAGATATTGCTCTGTTAACTTTATCTCTCCTTTCAGTCTTGAATGCTGAGTTAAAAATAACTCTCATGAAGTGTGTATATTTAGCTTCCCTCTTCCCAGCCCCACAAAACCACAGCTTCTGATGTTTCAGAAGCTTGCCACATTTCATGATGAACAACCACAGAGCACATTTCCTGAGGGAAGAGAATTTAATATTATATTTCATATTAAAAGCAGTTTTTTAATTCATTAAAATTTTAAAAGATTATAAAAACAAAGCTATAAAAGAACTGTAAAATTCAGCTAATAGAAAGCATAGCAAGACTGAAACAGGCTGAGGGCAGCAGGGTACCAAAGCTCACAGTCAAGGCTGGGGGTGTGTGGCCTCAGGCATTTTAGCTCACCATGTGTGACATGCTCACAAATAAAGACCCTGGTGATGAAAGCAGATTTCTCAGGTCATAAAGCACACTTTGTGCCTCTTGTAGACCATTTGTTATGGTTAATAAAATGAATTCTCATGAGTTTGAAGTTTTCCTATGAAAAAGAAAATACATGTTTTTTAGGGGTTTTTGCTTTGTTTGTTTTATTTTGCTAATAAAGAAATAGCCTAGATAGAGAGCTGCTTTAAGTGTCAGTGCTCCCACATAAGGTTTTTATCCCAAGTTCAGCAGGTTCAAATCTCAGCATGTTACCACTTTATAATCTGCCTGCCTCCTCTTCCTGGGTTTGAGATGGAGTCTCACTCTGACTATGTAGGTCCATCCTTAAGCCTGGCGGGGTGGGGTGGTCCTCTGGCTGTGGCTTCCCAGCTGCTAGGATTATAGGTATGAGCCAGAATGTGGGCTTTTAAAGTCTGCTCTAACATGATTAAAGGAAGGTACACAGTGTTAAGTAGCACATTGTTTCATAAAACATTTGGGTTTTACACAGCACCTGTTTAACTTGTTGCTTGGAGTCTTTATGAGAAGGGAAGGCTGATTGAACAGGAAGGAGAGGGAGCGGGGGCAGAGAGACCTGAACTCTGAGCCTGAGTCAATCGACCGCCCATTACACACTGTTTCTACTGTGTAAACATAGCCTTTGTCACTCTCTACAGTGGGTAAACCGGAGACACATAGGAAGCTTGGTAGGTAGAGAAGGACTGGGCAGTAAGTCAGCGCCTCTCCTACCCCAGACATGACTGATGTTGACAGTGGGACATGACTGATGTTGACAGTGGGTGTCTTCCCACTCCGCACCATGTTCTTTGTCACTGCTCTCTGCCATGGTCGTAGCTCCCAGCTTCAGTCTTCTGTCACAATTGATGCTTAGTACACATCCTGCTGGGGTGACTTAATACCTCATCCCAGAGCCTTTCTGAAAGAATTTCCTTGACACCTGCTTCCTCCCAGCACTTAGTGATCTAATTTCTTGTTTATTTTCGCACAGCAATTGTACTGGCGTTACGTTAGCGTTGTTGAGTAACCTTGATTTAGCCCCTTGGTAGTACAAAACTATTATGCGCTTGACTCTGTTTCTGAATAGAACATGCTTCTATATTTATTCAACTATTTTCTGGCACCCAGCGATTTTAAAGTTCCCCATATAGTTACAACTTTTTTATACAAAATTATCTGTATTTATCCCCTGTAAATTTAGCAGAAAAACTTCTTTACTCTTCTCCAGCCAGTTTTAGAAATTGACATTTTCCTGTAAAATTATCCTTACTGTTTATCATTACTGATTCTATCATCTATATTGTTATATTTATTGTTAGCCAGTGTTGTACGAAAGTATGTATTTCTATGATGTGTGTGTGATTTGTTAGTATTTAAAGAGTTCTGATGTATAAAGTTGGGCATGCTGGTGCATGTCTTTAATCCCAGTACTTGGGAGGCAGAGGCAGGTAGATCTCTGAGTTCAAGGCCATCCTGGTTGATTGTCAGGGCTACTTAGAGAAACCCTGTCTTGGAATATATATTATTATATAAAATTATATATATATATATATAATTTCTGGTATAGTTTGAATCTTTCTTACTAATATTTTATATAAGCTTTTCAGCTGATTGTTAGTAAACACTGTTGATCTGTCTGTGCTGCACAGCCGTTCATAGTCTTTCTAAAACTGTGGCAGAACTGAACCGCTGCTGCTCATCCAGACTCCATGTGTTTCCCGAACAGGAAAGTGCTAACTAAGCTCACACTGTGAAGCATTTGGATGGACAGCTGAGTTTCGGTTATCAGTGAAGCAGGGGTGAGGAGCCCAAAGAATAGTCAATAACTTAGTGTAGATACTGGTTTCGATATCTTTCTGGTTGCACATTTAGCAGTGCAAAAATAAGACTTAAATTTAAATAGCTCACAACCTTTTGTTCCGTAACTAATGTTTATGAGCAATGAAATAGAGAAATGCACATAGCAGGAATGTATATTTTATATATATGAAAGAAGTGGCCTGAACAACTCAGACTACCCAGTCATCTCTAGAGATGACCTGACTCTAAACCACCACATGACTAGAACAAAGCAGTTGTCTGCCTTGCTCATTCTGTGTAGGACAGAATGCAGTCCCGAGCACAGCATGCCAGGCAGCCTGATCTCCACGTAGACTGATTCCTTACCTTGTTCTTTGCAACTGTAGTTATATTTTCATGTTATCTTATCAGTATATCTTATCTATAACCTATGATATATTGATACAGTCATGCATGGAAATAGCTTATAAATGAGTAGCTATCCGTGTATTGATGAGGTATACTGGAAAATAGCTAATGAGGCAATGTCTGAACAAAGAAGAAAGGCCCTGGAGAGTTTGATGCCTGCTTCGGGAATTAGCCATCTACATTTGGTGAACTCTGTTTTGTGGTATTTAAAATAGGGATGAGAATGTCTTTCTTGGAGAGCGGGTTGAAGCGGAGGTGGGTGGACAGAACAACTGTGTGCTCACGAATCCGCCGGCCGCTCTGTAAGTTAGAGCAGTCATGTCAGCTTTAAGGTCTTTCCCTCACGCATAGTAAGCACACCATGAGATTATTTGGAAAGACTTTTTATTTTCCGAGTAAAGAAAATGTTTGGAATTTGACAGTTCTATGTTTCTGTGAGATAATTTCAACTTGGACTTTTGATATTCAGAGGTTTTATATACACTTGGGAATTAGGAAACAAAAGTTTAAACATACAAAATTTATTAGTTAACCTCGGGAGAAATGAATTTGAAAAAAAATAGTAAAGGCTTTGACAATAAATTGATAAAGCAAAATGCTAAGTTTTCTAAGCCTAGAACCAGCGTTCGATACTGGTCGTGCTTAGCCTGGGAGCCTCACTAGTATTGGTGACAGTTCTCAGATGAGTGAGTGCGTGCTGGGCTTTCACCGCTCTCGGTGCGGCAAGGTTTTGAGTTACTCTTTTTCTGAGTTTCCTTTTGATGTCCATTACAGGTTGAGGCTCCATTCATACCAAAGTTCAGAGGCTCTGGAGATACCAGCAACTTCGATGACTATGAAGAAGAAGAAATCCGTGTCTCTATAACAGAAAAATGTGGAAAAGAATTTTGTGAATTTTAGGGAGGAAAAAAGATTGCCTCGAGCTCACACTCAGTCTCCGCACGCTGTCGAGGTGGAAGGTGGAGCCGAGCCCTGCTTGTCGAAGCAGTTACCAAGTTCCTTCATTCCAGCAACTGAGTGAGGTCCTAACTGCGTCATCAGTGTGCACCCGCAACCACCTGTGTACCAAGGCACCGCTCCGCAAGCACTGGCCGTGCCACAGCACAGTGTACACCACTCTCCTACTGTTTGGTTGTTTTCTCCACCCTCCTGCATCCTTTTCATAACTTCTCTGACCAGTGCTCCATTTTATTTTCTGGTGTTTCAGATGGCAGTGTTATGGCTGTGTGTTATTTAAAAGGAAAGCTGCGTGTTGCTTTTTGTAGTCTGGAGCGATATTTTTGCTGACCAGTGGCTTGAAGATAAGCTCTAATGATAATTTTTATTTCGAGTAGTTCGGACTCAGTTTTGCCAAAACTCTTAATAATTTTTGCAGATGGAATGTCTTATCACCAAGGAGATTTGCCTACATGAAGATAATAACTTTCGGGAGTCAGTGATGGGGCGATAAACTCAGTGTCTGCTAGCAGTCTGGTTCCTGGACCAGAGCCTTCATTCCCTTTGCCTTTTAATAGTCTTCTCTCTGTGAGAAAGCGAGTGACCGGAGAGAGTCTTCATTTGTCAGGAGAAGTGAGGGATGTGGCTCCTTGCCTGGCTGTCTCCCTTGATACCAACATCTCTGGGTTAGACAAGAGTTTGAAGGTTTCAAAGCCTTCACTCTCCTGTGAGAGTTTTAGCCAGTATTTTAGGAAAACATGACCGATAAAGTGACAGACACATTGTGAAGTTCCTCAGATAGTCCTCATCATCTGTGTCTTAAGGGAAACGAGCAACTGAAGGGAACATGGATTTGGATAAATACTAAGTCAGCGAAAGCCTTGATCCCTGCTTAGAGCTTAGAGGTGCCCTCCTTTACGGGACATTTTCTGTTTGCTTTGGTTTGTACCAGGTAAGAACAGAAGCTGCCGTTGCCTGCGTCTGTCAGTTAAGGTGAGGGCACCTGCTCGGCGGTGGGGAACGGAGGCAAAGCTTAAGAAACTGCCACATTTGTATTTTAATTTTGAGGTGTGATATCTTTAGATACATCAGAATTTCTAACCTCTTTCTCTTTGTAGACAGAGTATATGATCATGCACATACAGCTCTAATGTTTGCATTTCCTTGGGTTTTTATACTTTTTGCCAATTGACTTCACAATGTTGCCATCAGGAGGAAATTTCAAGCACTCTTGCACATTTAGTTCAGTGTTCCTTTGGGAATAAATGGCTTAACTTTTTTCTTTTACTATTCTTTCATTGTTTTTAATTTTCCCATCTCATTTTTTTCTCTGTATCAGTGACCTACCTTAAATGATCAGCTCACCCAAATGGTTTAAAATATTCCATTTCATGAGTGATCAATAAGCATATAAGATTGTTTTGCATCAAACAAACCCTAATGTGTGTGTGTGTATGTATATATATATATATATATAAAACCTCTATCTGCTTCCTTACTGGTGCAGGTAGGTCATTGACACCACTCTTGTTCATATGCACCCACCCTCACTAAATCCTTGAGGACACCAAAGTCCTATCTGAGATGTCCCCTCCACCTAGCTGCATGTCTTTCAGTTGTCAAGTATCTCTGCATGGCAGTGTCCCACAAAGACAGATAATGATTTCAGTTGGTCCACCTGTATTTACAATGTGCAAGAAAAATTGAAATACTCTGCTGTAGCAAGTTTTATGTAACAAAGATATATCATCGTGTTAATAAATTAAAAGCATCATTTGTACAAAATACTTTATTTAGTTTTTTTGTATTTCATTTAAATCCAAGAACATGCTGATCATTGTGTTTTATGTATGCTACAAATTCTCTGGTAGCATTGTTGTATATTACTGTAAAATTATTTCAATACATCATGAAAATGACAATTTGATTATTATAATTTAGTTTTCAAAAATTGAACAGATTTCTATGAATCCTAAAAATATTTTTTTCTATGAAAGTATTAGTACCCAGCTAGAGTCTGCCCAGGTAGATGACCCCTCGGCCATTCCATTTTAGCGTCTGTTTTAAGTACATGAGCAAACCGTCAGACGTGTCAAAGGGGTCTAGTTCTGGTTAATCAAGTACACTAAATTGGAATACTTTTAATATACCTAAAATTCACATTTTTAGCCACAGTGTAGCCAAAAAGGTTTTCTTTAAAGTTTGAAATAAGTCAGTGGCAAAAAAAAACCAATATTTTACTTAAATTATATTACACAAAACAGAAGAAATGCTGTTTTTACCCAGAATATAAAGAATAGCATTGTGCAGAAAAGAACCACGGGAGGACAGTGAAACTTATTGGAGTGATGTCCGCTGCAGACAGAAGAGCTGGAAGGTACTTTCTGGGGTCCCTTGCAATTCCCCGTGTTAGGTCAAGGTTCCCTCTGTATCTAATACTCTTAAGGGACGTCATACTTTGAAGTAAGTTTCTGTACAGTGATACATTTCCGTGTGTCCTTCCTCTTACACCTGACAGCGTTCTGAAAATCCTTTGACTGTCATAAGATTCTTGTCTGACCCATTCCTTTCTCCTCCACTGATGCTAAATATCAACTTGATATCAAACTGTCAGCCTACCAAAAAGATACTGTGGCTTATGGATATTGCCGTCTTGTTCTTGGTATGTTCCTGTACTGATTGCCCCTTGGTCTGAAAAACTTGCTCAGTGTAAGCCTAAAACTAGATGACTATCCTCTTCCCACTGACTGTTTTTCTTTCCTTCTGCTTGTTGTAAGAATCCAATGAAATAATGTATGTAAAAACACCCTGTAAACTGTAAGCTTTTGATGTAAGATGTAAGGTGTTGTTATTTCATTAATTACTTCTCTGTTTAGAGCGCAGTTTCCTATGCACTACCATAGCGAGGAAATGCTGAAAATGTGTTTTTTTTAATTCATCAGTAACCGCAAAATTAAAGTATCTTCAAAGGTTAAAAGCTGTTGAGTCTTGAATTCTAGCCAAAACCCTTCGTCCTAGACTTCTCTTCTACTGATGGTGTGGATGGAGTCCTAGTTTTCAGGGACTTGGAGTGATATTGGCAGCTCAGAGCTGAGCAAGCAAAGGATGAATATCAACTCTTGTATTCAAATTCGACCTTGACCGCGGCACTGCTGGCTGTGCCCGGGTTGCCCAGTGGCTCTGCTTCCGCATTTTGCTCCAGATTCCTCCTAACGGTGGGAGTATATTTGTGAGTTTTGTGCTGTCAGACCCTCATGCTGACTGTGCAGTGAGCTGGGAGCACGTGCTTTGCTCTCCAGGGCCACCTTGAGCTCTCCTCCACCCCTACAGCTAGGCCGTTCAGTGTGTGTGGCTTGAGAAATAAGCAGTTTTAGATAATTATTTTAATACCTTTCCATTTTGTTTAATGGTCATTGCGAACATTTACAAATACTCATGCATTTTCTAACATGATTCTTTGTAGATGTTTATTTGAGACACACAGTTTACTAGGGGCAAAATACACACAGGTTACTGTACCATACAGAGCTCCTCCGAAGCAGCAGGCAGGCCTGCGATCCGCAGCGAGAGAGCGCTTTCCACATGGGCCTATCATTTTATACCTCTTGGGACCTGGTGGTCCAGCCTCATTAATTAATTAACAGCTAATGGGGGGGCGGAATAATTAGCTAATGGCGGGGCGTGGCTATAAGCCGAAATGGCCAAGACCATTCCCCTTCAATTCTTATTTCTAGTGCTAATTTTTTTAGTCATTATCAGGGCTGAATATAAATCTCAGTTTTCTCATTTTTCTTATAAAGCTCTGGGTATGTCTTTATCCTATTATTATTTGAGACCCAATCAACAATAAAGTTTCTCTTCTGCACAGATGTCAGATGTGAAGATAAATATTTGTTTTCATTTAGCTTTTCTGAATATGTGCTTAATAGTCTTTGTGCTCGAGGGGCTCAGGTTAAGTTTTGCCTTGAACAAAACTGATGTATTATCCAAGTATGCACACATGAAATCCCAGCATTCAAGAGACTGGAGCAGATCATACTACACAAGCATTTGTTCAACAATGTTCATAGCAGCACTATTTGTAATAGCCAGACCCTGGAAACAACCTAGATGCCCCTCAATGGAAGAGTGGATAAAGAAAGTGTGGCACATATACACATTAGAGTACTACTCTGAGGTAAAAAAGAAAATAATGACATCTTGAATTTTGCATACAAATGGATGGAAATAGAAAACACTATCCTGAGTGAGATAACCCAGACCCAAAAAGATGAATATGGTATGTACTCACTCATTAGTGGATTCTAGCCATAAACAAAGGACATCGACCCTATAGTTCGTGATCCTAGAGATAAATAATAAGGTGAACCAAAATAAAAACATATATAAATCCTGGAAATTGGAAGCAGACAAGATCGCCAGGCAAAAGTTGGGAGCATGGGGATGAGGGTCGGGTGGGGTAAAGGGAGAGGGGAGAGAAAAGGGAGAAGGGGAGGATTGGGGAGTGGGATGGTTGAGATGGAGGAAGGGTGGATATGAGAGCAGGGAAGAAGATATCTTAATTAAGGGAGCCATTTTAGGGTTGGCAAGAGACTTGGCTCTAGAGGGGATCTCAGGTGTCCACGGGGATGTCCCCAGTTAGGTCCTTGGGCAGTAGAGGAGAGGGTGCCTGAACTGGCCTTGTCCCATAGCCACACTGATGAATATCTTCAGTATCACCATAGAACCTTTGTCCGGTGATGGATGGAGATAGAGACAGAGACCCACATCGGAGCACTAGACTGAACTCCCAAGGTCCAGTTGAAGAGCAGCAAGGTTAGAAACAGGTGAGAAGGAAGTCAGCACAAAGCTCTCAGAGTGTGGGCACGTGCAGTTCTGTAGGGGCTTTAATTTGCCAGCCTGTTCTAACAGGCTTCTACTTCTTCATTCTGGAGTCGACCTCCCAGACGTTCAGCACTTGGCCACAATCGAACTGATGTTTTCAGAAGTTGGGGAGAAAAGTTCATCATACTCATGAAGCCCAAGGTACCTTCTTGCCTGTTTCTAACCTTGTTGGAATGCAGAGTAGCTATTGTGACACTGAGACTTGAAAGAATCATGGCCCACTCAAATCACTACTAACTCCCCAATAGATTTTCTCCAAGCGTTAAGCTAACCTCTGAGTAGTTCAAATTGAACATGAAAAGGCCCAGTAAGTTCATTCCATCACACGTGAGGCTGGCTCACCCATTAATGGTGATGTTGGCGGTAACTCATCCTCTCCTGTTTTCTTTGGGAGAAGGTAGTGCTCAGTGGGTGATGACCATCTGGTAGTCATTTTCTGTTATTCTAAAGTTCTCTAAGTCAAGTAACTTAAATGAGTAGGTGTATTACCTTGTGGCTGTGGATGCCCAATACCCACAGCTAAAGCTAGTGTAGAAGCGAGGCTGCCTTTCTTTCCGGAGCCTCAGAGGGTTCTGTTTCCTGATCTTTCCCCAGTCCTTCCTATGGGTCATCTACTTTCCTTGACTTACAAGACCATTTCTCTAAAAACCAGCAACATTGGGCCATGTCCTCACTACGTTAATTGGGCCCTCCTGTTTCCATCTTCACTTGCAAAGGCTCATGTCACAGGGCTGGTGGGACAGCTCAGGGATTTCCTTCCTGTACACAAGGCCCAAGGTTTGATCTCTAGCACCAAGAGAAACACGGTTGTGATCACTGAGGCCCACCAGCAAGCCCAGGCTCATGCCACTCTGAGAGCTCCCTTCAGTCCACCCAACACTTTAATTCCCTTTAAAGGGGCAAGTCTAAAAGATCAGAGTCCATTTTTTTAAAGCTTTTTTTTATTTTACTTTGAATTGTGCCTGTGGAGGATATAGAAGGGCATTGGGTCCCGTTTGGTTCCATGGAACTGGACTTACAGATGGTTGGAGGGCTTGGAGTCAAATTTGGGTCCTTCACAAGAGCAGCAAGTGCTCTTAACTGACAAGTCATCTCTCCAGCCCACTGGGATGAATATTTCAAAGGAAAAATGTGAATAAGTATGGGACTCTCACTATAGGACATAATTATCTAATTCTTCTAAAGGAGGAGATAGAGAAAGTGGCAATAAAAAGAACGTACAGAAGAAACACCCTCAAGATAAGGGCTCAGCTCTGTGAATCAGACGGCCCATAAACTGCCAGACAGAACAAAAAGCAATATTTCTACGACAAAGTCCCAACAACATTACCGTCAAAGGAGTGATTTCTCATTAACCTGAGACACCAGAAGGTAGAGAGCCAATATCCTGGAAGGCACTTTTTTTTTTTAAACCTAAAATTCTTTACCTAGGCACCTACTGTTTGGTTAGCAGGTGTGGAGAGACGAGTTCCCAGGTGGCTAGCCCGCTGTGGTCCAGACAGGCCTGACTGGAATGATGAGAAATGACCCAAGAACAGGAGAAAGGTAAACAGGGCCTTCCTCCCGCCCTTCCCCTCGTTTCTGCACCATCCTGTGGATATTATCTGTTGTCCAGCTCGTGGCCACTGTCATGGCTCCCCACTTTACTGTGTGACTCAATCCTCAGTTCTGCAACCCCTGCCGCCTCCTTTCTCCTAGGGCTAACAAAACACCCAGTAGGTGCTCAGTTCCATGTCTACTACGTCTGTGTTTCCAGCAGGCTTTTTCAACTTCTTAGGTAACTTGAACTCATTTTTTTTGTCCTGTAGAGTATAGCTGGCAGTGTAAACTGTCCCTTCCATTCATAAATCTGATCAGTTAAATAGCTGGAGTAAATTCTGTCTTCCTGACTGTACCCTGACTGTCCCTATGGTTGCCATTCCTGTTATACACTGTACTTGATGACCAGACATCGTTATGAAGAAAAAGTTATGAGGT